>OZ023334.1:37461131-37490828 GCA_964007535.1 Brachyptera risi | reverse complement strand
CTGCTTGGAAACCAATTTTGTACATCATCAATACAAGGATCAAAAATTATGAAAATGGTACACTTGGTGTAGTCAGGCCACCTGATACTTATACCTTAGCATCATCCAGAGAGGAAGAGGAGAGCAGTGGTATAATTACCAGAAGCCAGTTGGACAAAAATAATTTTCAGTAACTTTGTGTTTGATTATGAGCCTGTTGGAGTTCAGTTTTGATGCCTTCTCTACCTGCCAACATTTGCGTTTTTTCTTTTCTTTCAATTTTTTTCTCCTACTTTTGATTCTCTTGTTTTTTCCATTTGTTATTATGCATAATCTGTCATTAACACCTTGATAATGACCACACTGAGGAGGTTGAAAAGTTGGTGTGAAAATAAATCAACTGAAGAACATGGTATTTGCGAAAATAATTTCATTCCTCATATTATTAACCATGAGATTCTCGAATGAACTATATATATATATAAATATATATATATATATATATATATATATATATATATATATATATATATATATATATATATATATATACATATATATATATATATATACATATATATATATATATATATATATATATATATATATATATATATATGTATATATAAATATATATATATATATATATATATATATATATATATATATATATATATATATATATATATATATATATATATATATATAAATATATATATATATATATATATATATATATATATATATATATATATATATATATATATATATATATATATATATATATATATATATATATATATATATATATATATATATATATATATATGTATATATATGTATATATATATATATATATATATATATATATATATATATATATATATATATATATATATATATATATATATATATATATATATATATAAAAATATATATATATATATATATATATATATATTCATATATATATATAAATATATATATATATATATATATATATATATATATATATATAAATATATATATATATATATATATATATATAGAGAGAGAGAGAGAGAGAGAGAGAGAGAGAGAGAGAGAGAGAGAGAGAGAGAGAGAGAGAGAGAGAGAGCTAGAGAGAGAGAGAGGTTCCGGTCGAGTGACGTCACTTATTGTCTGATGATATTATGATACAGACAACAATGTCCACCAAACGGTATCTAACAATTACAATTCATGATAGTCCACCAGTTCGCTGTTTCGTTATGGTAGCAATTGTTATTCTCTCGTGACTTGGCAGAAGCCTACAACATCCACAGCCGCCAATAGATCGTAATACGTCATCAATAACATCATGAATGAATGCATAATATTCATACTAATGACTAAATCTGATTGCAAAAACGCCTCTCACGGCGTAGAATATTGTTATTGTAAAATACCCATTCAAATACATTCATAATTGTGTCTGTCATTCTCCTCCATGTGTAATACTATAACACGATCACAGCAGCGCAATTTGCCTTTCGTTTTAATAAATAGTCTCAACTAATCACAGTTTGCTGCCTTATTACAGGTTCAACAGCGTGGCGGCTGAGAGCATTGTGTGGCCTCTGTCCGAACGGTCGAGTGTCGAATGCGGTCGACGGGCAAGTGAAAGGGACTGGGATGGAGATGGTAATGGTGAGAGATAAATCACGATAGGTCAAGCCTCGGTAATATTGCTCGGACCGATGCGCATTGTGATGCAACGTCGTCGACACGTCATGTTCAGCTGGGGAACATTGTTGGCAGGACAACTGACCTATCTCTATCCATTAGACGAGCCTTAGCGAGGATTCAATTTGACATACTGAAAAAAATTGGTGTTCGTTTTTATGTTTTTTTTTTCATGTTTTTTGTCGGTTCTCCACAGGTCAAACGACTACAGCTATTACCTTCAAACGTTTTCTCATCATTATTCCTCATCTAGCTCAGATTTGTATAGTTTTGTGGCATTATCAGGGGGTATTTTTTATCTCAATGAATTTTAGGAATTTCAAAAATACCCATTAGAATAACACGGCTGAAAAAAAATTAGGAAATTTTTATTTTCAAAAAAGAATGAAATTTTGTGTGAAGTTGAATTACATATTGATACACTTTTCTGGAACTTCTCATCTCGAACGGGTCAGCCATTTTGAAGAAAAAACATGGAATGTGCTAAATTAGTACCACTCGAAGCCGTTTTTTACCCATTTATAACTAAAATGTTATCCAATTGGCGATTTTAGGCTAAAAATGTGGAGAAGAAGTCAACATACCATTACTTTCCACTCGTCTAACAACGCGTATATAGCGTTTTCCTAGTTTATTGGATGAGTGATAGCGAAGACATCCATCTCGCGTTTATGAATGTGTGTCTGTGTTTTTTACACCCACTACACAAGTCGCAAGGTTTGACTGATCAACATTGTATCTTTCTTTGTATACGAAGACTCACACAACTTGAATGATACACATTAGTATCATTGTGTAGGCCTATGCAATTCGAACCAGCCGTTTTGAATAAAAAAATTTAATGACCATTTTTATTCATCAAATACATTATGGAAATGAATGCAGAATTAGGTTGTCGAGATTCAGTACTCTCTAGATTGGATATTTGCTCAACAATGAAGTATTTTTTATACACCTCAAAGTGTGTAGAATACCAGAGTCAATAAAGTAGCAAGGGTAGAACTGAGTTACTCCAACGACTTTTATATCTTATTCAGATATCTTGCTCATCTCACAACGCATATATTGCGTTTTAATTGTCTTAATTCAACGTCAATGAATCTTAGTTATCATTACAGTGCGTCGTTGAAGTCAGTATCAACAAGAATAAAATTGAAATACATCCTGTTCTCATCTGAATTGTTACCAAACGACACTGAATAGCATTACATGAGAGAAAAGTACATATACACGATGAAGATGGATTGTTACTAGGAAACCGCGGGATGCACGTTGTGAGATGAGCTTAGAAGTATGGAAATCTAGAATAAAAAATAACTTGTCAGCTCAATTCACATCAATGGACCTTGGATTACTTCGAACGCCTAAAAACCTTACCCGCCACTCATTGATATTCATAGTGCTGCAACCTGTCGCATAAACACTTAGCAAATCCAATTGATCCAAATATTCAATAAAATGTACACCTTTAATGCGTTTTCTTTGTTATTTCCCATTCGATTGTTGCAAAAAACTCTGGGAAGGTGTATAATAGTATTGTTCATATTCGGTGAGAATTTGAGAGCTTTTGAAAAATTCATATTTTTCAAGTATTTTTCCTCCGGGTTATTCTTACGAAGATTTTTCAAACTTTTCTCTGAATAACAATTCAAGCCCATTCTGGTATGACACCAACGTTCAGAAAAAGTTTCAAGTTGATTGATTAATTTCTCTGACCTGTATGCCGCGTAAATCATTTAAAAAAAAAAAAAAAAAAAACATAGAAACGAAGCCCATTTTTTTTAGGGTGTGAAATGGAAAGCTTCGCTACGCTTATCTGAACAACGATAGAACAATGAAGCAGTAAACAGAGTCGATGAAGTGGGACTACTCTAGAACAGCTTTGGAAACTTTAGGAGGTAGAGCTATACTTCTTGGACTGCTATCAGTGTAGTAGTTCTACCTTCTTGCTACTTTGTCGGCACTAGTGGTACTGAACACATCACTTATACACGATGTATATAGTGATACCAACATACTTTATCATGATATACCGACTCACGTCTTCGAAGTGAAATATTTCCGAGGTCAAAATCTGAGTCCAGGGTCCCGAATGCCTGTAGCGCAACTATCGCTTTCATATCGAACTAAATACAACAACAATGCCATACGATGCTATATACTGTCCAGTAGAATTATTCTGTTAGTAGTTGCATTTTGTTTCGCAAGAAAATAATAGATTTTGTAAGTTCAACATTGCTACAGGTACCGTAGTCACTCTTATCTACATCTGGTTCACAATGGAATCCGATGAATCCTGATAGGCAATCGGGACCTTTGGCTCTGAACTGACCGCAAGAAACAACAAATACCGTCCATGTTATTAGTATGGGAGTTGGGTCGCCTTCTTTATCTCATGTCAAAGTTGGTGGGTATCATTACATTGCGACTCATCAGACGAGCTTTAGCGAGGATTCAATTTGACATACTGGAAAAAATAGGTCTTTGTTATCATGTTTTTTTTATGTTTTTTTGTCGCTTCTCCACAGGTCAAACGGCTACGGCTATCAAATTCAAACTTTTTTTCATTATGGTTCCTCATCTAACTAAGAACTGTAAAGTTTTGTGACAATATCGGAAGATAACTTTTTTCATGAATTTCAGAAATTTCAAATATACCCATCAAAATAACACGGCGGAAAAAAAAATATATTTTCATTTGAGAAAAAAATGAAATTTTGTGTGAAACTGGATTACATCTTGATACACATTTATGGAAATTCTCAGCATGATTGGGTCAGCCATTTCGAGGAAAAAACATGAAATGTGCTAAATTGGTACCACTCGAAGCTGTTTTCACCCATTTATAACTCAAATGTCACCCAATTGGCGAATTTAGGAAATAGTTTGATGAAGAAGTCGACATACTATTACTTCCCGCTCGTCTAACAACGCGTATATAGTGTTTTCCCAGTACATATAAATGAGGTGAGATACGTTCACTCATTCCACAAATCTGCGATGTGTAGCCTCGGGAATCTTGATTCCAATTTCCGTGCAATTATTTCCGCGCAAAATCGAATCCGAACCGTTAAATGTGAGTAAACATATCAAGTTCATATAATCCCTCACGTTAACTACCATTAGTGGAATTCCAATTACAGAGAGTCTATCGGAATCATGTTCACTTTGAAAATATGTTATCGTTAGATCATAAATATCGACCTCTTCTCCACATTTTCGCTCTTTCTCTGATCGACATCATGGAGAGAAAATGATCACCACCAGCCTAATAATTGGATGAGCGTAGCGAAGACTCAATTTCACTGTACTTAAAAAATCGAATGTGTTTTTTTGTTTTTTATTTTTATTGTTTTTTTGTTCGCGCTCTACAGGTCAAACAGAAATTCAGATCATGATGAAACTTGGCACACACATGAACCCCTATCTGACTTGATGCTGTGAAGTTTTGAGGCGCGATCGGTTGAACCACTTTTGAGAATACTCATTCCAAAGTTTTCAAAAATTCCGTTAGAATAACCCAGAGGAAAACATTCGTGAAAAATATTTCATATGAGAGGATTCAAATTCTCAGAAAATTTCAATCTGATAATGATACACATTATTCCGAACTTTCACTCAAATCGGATCAGCCGTTTCGATGTAAAAAATATATAATTTGTTATTTGTATGATTATTCCACAGCCTTCTTTATTCAAATCATTCTTCTCTGATACTGCCCTTTCACTCGGGCTATTTGGACGGGTTCGCGCATATTTGCTCGCGCAGGCAAAAATGACGTCATGGTCTGGTATGTACTGCACCCTGGTATCTAAAGTTCCAACTTCGAACAATTGTCATTCTTTTCAACTGTCATTCTTGTCACAATATTCTGTCAATCTCTTGCGACGTTATTGAGGTTGTCATATCTACATTTTGGCGAGGGTCTATGGGCTTACCCAGATTTAGACGTGAACGATATTTATGTTGACCCAAGCAATAAACATCATTCAAGAACTTGTCCCGGTGATATTCCGGATTCATTATATTATTGAATAAAATCTTTCATATCATTTATTATCATAAACAAAGTTACTAGTTGGTGAACTCGCGAAGTCACGGCCTAATAGAATGCGTGCGTAATTTAAATTATCCTACGGAAATTCCCAAAGTTATTGGTATCTTCGCAGATATGACACTTCAAACAAACCGATTTACTTGAACATCTTTGGAAAGTGACGTCATGGTCTGGAAACAACGGCACCATCGGCGATTTTGTGAACTAAAATAATTGGACATCGGTTAACATGGGAAGCATACCCCGAGTGAAAGGGCAGTATCAGAGAAGAATGATCTGAATAAAGAAGGCTGTGGATTATTTAAAGCTATTGATGCCTATTGAATAAAAGCAACAAGTGTCACCACTTGATTGTAAACGATTAAAACAAAGCCTCCTTGATTATCATATAAATTATTAATGGAAAATAAGATGGCACTGATGTAATGGTTTGGATCTCAAGGTGTATATATATATATATATATATATATATATATATATATATATATATATATATATATATATATATATATATATATATATATATATATATATATAATGAACAATCCAAAGATAAGTTGATATGTTCCAGGTCATCCATCAACGCGGAAACACATAACGCGTTTGCCTAGTAATGAAACATTGAAAATAATTTCATAATACCCCTGTCCATTTGAGAATTCAACTCTTTTGAAAGATGTAGTGGTGTTTCATCGTGAGCCTCATCCTGGAAAGTGAGATTCGTGGCCCGAAAATATCACAGCATCATAAATAAAACGATATTATTTGTATTTGCTATGTTGGTAGCTATAGAGATGACCATCTTGCGTGGATTTTCTCTCTTCTCTCTCATCCAATGGACGTACATTATTACAAAATACATTTTTCACTGTTGAGTGTCCACAGAACCCATTGAGGTTTTACCTGTGGAGTGGAGTAATAGTACTCTTTTTTATTGGATGAGCGAAGCGAAGACTCAATTTCACCATACCCGAGAAAAAAGTACTTGTTTTTTTTTTGTTCGCGCTCCACAGGTGAGACAAAAATTCAAAATTAGTTGAAACTTGGCAAACACAAGTATCATTATCTGATTCAATACTGTATAGTTTTGAGGCGCGAACGGTTCAACCACTTCTGAGAAAACTCATTTCGAAGTTTTTAAAAATCCCATGAGAATAACCCGGAGAAAAAAATTCATGAAAAATATTTCATCCGAGAGGATTCAAATTCTCAGGGGATTACATTCTGATAAAGATACATATTATTCCGAACTTTCATTTGAATCGGATCAGCCGCTTCGATATAATAAAATATATAATGTAAATTGTGTTAATTATTCAAAGCTATTAAGATACCTATTAAATCCGAGCCACAGGTCACACCACTTAATTGGAAACGATTAGAACAAAGCCTCCTTCATCATCATATACATTAATAACGGATGATAAGATGGCAGTGATGTATTGGTTTGGATCTCGAGGTATATATATATATAATAACCAATCCGAAGATAAGTCGATATGTTCCAGCTCATCCATCAACGCGGCAACACGTAACGCGTTTGCCCATTATTGGGTTTTAACAACGCAGTGTAATGATAACTGAGATCCATCGGCGTTTAATGAACGATTAACGAGATGTTGGGATGATGAGATGAAGGTTTCATGAGTAATTGGAAAGATAGCGGAAAGGAAGTGGTCGTGACCTATATTTTAGAAACCATCCTGGCGTTGGCCCAGACTACAGAGGAAAACCACGAAAAACCCTGTGGGGGTATACGGATAGGCAGGTATCGGATCAGGTCCGATATGCCCACTGCCTCCCGGGTCACATGAAGCAAGTGCGCTAACCAATCAGCTACCTGTGCCAGTGAAATAATATTCTCTTCAAGATAATACACAGTCATCTTCTCTCACATGAAGGAATAATATCTGAAAGTCACGTTTAACTAGCGAGTCCAGATCAAATAATAATGATGATTAGATGAGCGTAGCGAAGATTCCATCCTACTCTTATGGAGCTTTGTCTGTGTTTTTTTTTTTTTTTTTTGTGAGCACTGTACAGGTCACATGGGTAAACTGATCAACATGAAACGTTTTTTGTACGGGCCAACTCTCACAACTCAGAACTTCATAGGTTTTGGAATGCATCGGTTGGATAGATTTTGAGAAATATCATGTCGAAGTTTTCAAAAACCTCATAAGATTAGGCTGGGTTAGAAAATGCGAAAAAATGAAACCACTCGAAAAAAAAAATCTGAGTGTTCAAACATGAATGATACACATAACCACCATTTTGTGAGCAATTTGAATCAGCCGTTTCGAAGAAAAAAATTCAAATAACTGTTTTTGTACATCAAATATAAGAAAATGAGCCGAAATTCACTACTTTCCAGATTCGATATTTGCCCAAGAATCAACTATTCTTCATATTCGTCAAGGTGTGTGGAATACCAGAGTAGATAAAGTAGCAATTGAATGAAGGACAAAGTGTGTAGAATACCAGAGTCAATAAAGTAGCAAATGTAGGACTGTTATTATACCTCATTCAGATATCTCGCTCATCTTACAACGCATATTTCGCGTTTGCCTGGTATAGTTTATCAATTGTCATGTTGAGAATATACTTATACAATCTGTATGAGTTGACGGGAATGATGGATTGTGGAGACTTTTTCATTTCCAGTTGATTGTGGTATCGACTGGAGTTAAGTACAACTCGCAAAGTTATGATTTGAGCGAAGTTTTCTACAGTTGTGTTGGAAAATATAAGTCAGAAACATTATTAGGCATGGTAAGGAAGAGGTGAGAGTTGTTATCATAGCACAGCTTTGACAAACCTAATTCAATAGAACTAGGCAAACGCGTTATGTGTTGCCGCGTTGATGGTTGAGCTGTAACATAATATCACCTCATCTTTGGATTGGTTATTATATATATACCTTGAGATGCAAACCATTACAACAATGCCATCTTATTTTCCATTATTAAATTCCATGATAATGAAGAAGGCTTTGTTTTAATCGTTTACATTTGAGAGGTGACACCTGTAGCTTGGATTTGACTGGTATCTTAATAGCTTTGAGTGATTCACAAAAATCACGTTATATATTTTTTTACATCAAAACGGCTGATCCGGATCTGAGTGAAAGTTCGGAATAATGTGTATCAATAATATATTGAAATTTCCCAAGAATTTAAGATGTCTCGGATGAAAATTATTCAACGAATATTTTTCTCTGGGTTTTTCTAATAGGATTTTTGAAAACTTTAGAATGAGTTTTCTCAGAAGTATTTCAACCGATTGCGCCTCAAAACTATACAGTATTGAATTAGATAATAACATTTGTGTATGCCAAGTTTCAACTGATTTTGAATTTTTGTTTGACCTGTGGAGCGCGAAAAAAAACAGTCACTTTTTTTCGGGTATGGCGAAATTGAGTCTTTGCTTCCCTCATCCAATTACTCTACTTTGAATTTCGAACTTGAAGCAATGAAATGAAAATGAAAGAGTTCGACTAGATATAAGATAAGATACCGGTACAAGTGTGGGCCTACAGCTTCGTACCATCAACGTAGTGCACTGTTGATTGAGCCATGAACTCTGAGACTACAGACTATATTCCATGAAAATAATATCCTGGAGCCAGTTATTCTCAATTAACCAGGACTTTGATCAAATGAGATTCACTGAAAGATGTGGAGGTGAGGTTCTTACCATGGCAATAGACGACTAGTGATTGACCCGCCCACAAACGTCACAAAACCAATTATCCAATCAAATGGGCTGTTTTTCAATCATGTGGTCAATTAACATAGCCTGTCAGAGTATCTCTAAATGCCCACATGAAGTATCGATCCAGGTGGTCTGCCGATGAGTCACGCCTATTACTAGTGGTCAATTGACGACTCTAAATAGGCGTGACTTCACCAGTTGGCCAGTTGGATCTATATCATTTGTGGTCATCAGGAGATACTACGATGGGATATTTAAATTCCACTCGGGAAAATATGAGACAATGTCAATATGATATAATCGACTTCGGTACCAAAGATAATTACATTTAAATCGTATTGGAATTTTCTTCATCATTATGAATTACAAAAATTGAAATACTTGAATACATAGGCTACTTGATCAAAAATTGACTCGTAATTGATCGAAGATGATACCAAAGCAATTTCGATCATTATTCAATCAAGAAATTATACAGTGTATGATTCATCCTCAATTCAGGGCTTCTGTCGAATATTGCGTTGATAGTATAATATCAATCATATATTCAAAATTCTCACAAATCACATTTAAAAGCTGGGACAGATTATTTTTTCAAAGATGATGTAGACAAAGTATCTTTCTATTTTGGTGCGGCATAAAGAGGGCTGTTGGTTAATGGATATGGATTAAATGACGTTTTTGCAGATGTGGTTCGTTCCTATTTCTTGTAAAGCGGCTATATGGATATTATTGTTTCCTCTTGCTAATTGAGGGTTGTTAACAATGGAAATGATAGTTTGATTGAAGTTAAGTGGAAGAAGATTGAGAGTTTTGAACTTTTCGAATGAATTTGAGAATGAGTCTACATGAAATAAATCAGCACATGGATCATGGCTGGCATATCGAAATAACATTTTCCAAAGTATAAACAATCTATGAACATGAGGCGAGCGACACCATACACAAATACCGTATTCCAAGTGACATTGGATGTAGTCAAAATGAACATCGAGCACAGCAGAAAGATCGAAAATTGATATCAATCCGTTTTGAAATTTGAATGAACAATGACTCTTCTGGTAAATATCAACTAATCAATTCCCAGATATGTGGACTAAGTAAGCATATATCATATGACTTCATTTCATGTGGTTGTCTTGATCTCAGAGCCGCCCTTGGTGGCTCGGTCAGCTGAGGCAACGCTTCAGAAACGGAAGTCACCGTCGGGCGAGGGTTCATGTCCCGCATTGGGCATGGATTTTTGTAAATATCCCATCACTTATCATCACTTCATAATTTCATAACCACCTACTCATTCGTACCCCCGTAAGACCCAGCTGTTGGTGGGGTCCTTGAGCAAACAATAATCAATCAATCTTGATCTCAATGATGAATTTTCGAAAGGAATATACTGTCCGATTACTGTGTCGTTGCTCCGTATTTGCTTAATTTTCTTTAGCCAATGTCACGTGGGTTTTTCGAATGTTTCCGACTACTTTGCAACTCTATTTTATACTTGGGTATGAAATTTGGAACAAAGTTTCATGAATATCAGTCAATTTGTGAAAAGCATACACAATAAAGACTGAACATTCAAAGAGTGAATACAGAAGAAAAGAAGCGTCGAGACGCCATTCATCCGGCCCGTTTAATGAAATCTCAATTCATACTAAATATTCTAATCTTGAAATTTAATATGGTTTTAGATTCGTGCGCGAGGAGGATATCATTTTGTTTGACGGCCCTCCGTCAAGCGGATTACCCTGTATGTACAGCTAGCTTCATCATGATTACAATAGTTCTTTATGAAAAGAAGTACAAGGAAATTGAGATATCACAAAATTAAAAATATACTTGATTAGTTAATTTTGAGAATGTAAAATGTGTTTGAATTGAAAAAATGAATCTCAATAATGCTGAAGAACATTCGCACAGAATCTTGTTCAGTGAATATACATTTTTACGGGGTTTTGTTTTTCAGGTGTTAAGTAATTAATGAGAAACTGAAAAATCGGTTTCGCAACTGCTTATAATTATGTATATAAGTATATTCTCACTTCTTCTGTCCAATTGGGAGCTTTTACTCCGATTTTTTCGCGGAAACTTCCTTTCAATTAGATAACCAACTGGAGCGAGATGAAGGCCTACACCTCTATTTCTGAAAAGCAACGCGATAAACGATACAACAAGAGTAATAACAACAAAACCACTCCAAAGTAATTAATTATTTCATAATCATCATTACTCTTTGTTCGATGAGGATGGAAATGAATATACTTTTATGCAATTGCATTTATAAACCACTTCAAGCAATTAGATGATTATATTCTAATTCATATGATAATCGAGTTTGAATTAGCAGTTATGCGGTTGCACATAACTATTTATCATGCAGTTACGTGATCGTTATATTCACCACATCCAGCATCCTTGCTGAATATTGCACCAGACCAGAACGCCCCTTCAGTTCACGAGACGGCTCATGTCTACAAGACTGTATAAGCATGATTAACTACCCAAAACTTGAAAGTCAAAATGCTGTTCAAATTTCGAGATATTGAAATATATAAATAATTGAAGTTTCAATAATATTTGGATGAGCGAAGCGAAGACTCAACTTCACCATACCCGAAAAAATGTGCCTGATTTTTTTTTCGCGCCCCACAGATCAAACAAGACTTCAAAATTAGTCGAGACTTAGCATACACAAGTGTCCTTGTCCAATTCGATAATGCACAGTTCTAAGGCTCAATCGGTTGAACCACTTCGGAAAAAACTCAATTCAAAATTTTCGAAAATCTCCTAAGAACAACCCATAGGAAAAAATTCGTGAAACATATTTCCTTTGAAAGAATTTAAATATTCAGGCAATTCTAATATGATAATTTTACATCTCATTCCGGACTTTAACTTCAATCAATTCTGTCGTTTTGATGTAGAAAAATATATAATCCAATTTTCAAATCACTCGAAGCTATTAAGAGACCATTTAAATCTAAGCGACAGGTGTGCGAACGATTAAAACAAAGCCCACTTTGATATCATAGAAATTGATTGGAAAATAAGATGGCAGTGATGTTATGGTTTGGATCTCAAGGTGTATATATATATATATATAATGACCAATACAAAGATATTAGTTGATATGTTCTAGCTCATCCATTACCGTGGCAACACATAACGCGTTTGCCTAGTTTATTATCATTTATATTCTATGTTTCAATTCACTTGATAAATCTGAAACTCCAATATGTTTTCGAAAGAGATTTCCCTCCCCCCTCCCCCCTCCCCCTTACCATTTTTGAATGATTTTCCAACAATTGACTCATTTGTATCATTTCCACAAGTGGTCGGATATCATTCCGAAATATTCGAGATATCATTGTAATATCCAAATATTTGAAGGTCCACAATACATATATATATATATATATATATATATATATATATATATATATATATATATATATATATATATATATATATGTATATATATATATATATATATATATATATATATATATATATATATATATATATACATATATATATATATATATATATATATATATATATATATATATATATATATATATATATATATATATATATATTTAATGTATATATATATATATATATATATATATATATATATATATATATATATATATATATATATATATATATATATATATATGTATCTTTATTTAAGACTCTGTCTTACATTATAAGATTGCAAAAACACAGGATAAAAATCAATTAATTGAAATATAAAAAAATATCGATAACAACATTTTAGAAAATAACAGAATGAAAATAATTTGACAAGGTTTGAATAGAAAAATGAAGAGAAGAGAAATAATCAAATGATGATAACAAAATCATACGAAAATTGAAGAGGAAAGAAAATGAAAAATAATATACAATGAAAACAAAATTGGAAATCAAAGCTGAAGACTATGAAGATGATGTCGTAGAATTTGTAGGGATCCTCGAAAGGCGAGTAAAACTATGCCATGAATGAATTTGTTGTTGAGTCTGAATTTTTTACAAAAATTCACAAAGAAATTGTGAATTGTGCCTTGAGCCCCCACCACTAATTTATACGTCTGTGAAATCATTATTATTATTCTATGTTCCAGTTCTATATTCTGTGTTCATTTCACAATTTCATCTCTTCCTCCATTTATTTTCATCCAATTTGGAATTACAATATCTGACATAATACTTGGTGAAAATAGAGTCGAAGTCTAATTCATGTTAATAGTCAAATTGGGAAATTAAAACAGTCAGAGTTGAAATACCGTTGTGATAGGAGGTGTAGCTCATTCATGAATAACATTCCACCAAGCGTACATCATACACAAACAAACAATGGATTACATCGCCGGGTTTCGATGGTTTAACAATGAAAAATATGAAAATGAGTGATAAACAGAGCTGGAACCATATCCACCTTATCTGGATATATCAAGAATTGGAATCAATTCATCATAATGCACCCAAACCTATTTGTGAATATTAGGAAACATGTTTCGAGATCACAACTTTGTCGATTCAGTTATTCATCATTTCTTTGGAGAGCTGAATGCTTTGAACGATTCAATATCTCAACATTGATACAGACAAATACACATTTTCTATATTCTCAGAATAGGATGATTGATAATACTGGGGTCGAATTCACAAGAGGCCATAGCTTTGATCGGGTTCAACTCAGATCCCGATCAAAGTTGCTACAAAGATACTGACGTTCAACTTCGATACTGTCTCAAAGATTATCATAATAGGTTCATGGTTTTATGTAATCATTTTTTTCTTCTGAGAAAAAACTGTCTACTTTTTTCGCCACTTGATGTCACTCGATTGCTTGAAATCAATAGTGATCGAAGATACCTCACACTTTGTAAGTGGAATGTAACAAATCAACTCACTGTTTTCCTTCTTTTCTCTCTACTTGAACTACTCTATTACTTTCAAATGTTTTCGAATACGTCCGAATTTGAATTGTTGGATGAGCGAAGCGAAGACTCAATTACACTATACCGAAAAAAAGTGCCCGTTTTTTTTTTTTTTTTTTTGTTCGCGCTCCACAGGTCAGACAAAAATTCGAAATCAGTTGAAACTTGGCACACACATGAACCCCTATCTGACTTGATGCTGTATAGTTTCGAGGCACGATCGGTAGAACAACATCTGAGAAAACTCATTCCAAAGTTTTCAAAAATCCCATTAGATTAAGCCAGAGGAAAACATTCGTGAAAAATATTTCATCTGAGAGGATTCAAATTCTCAGAGAACTTTAATCTGATAATGATACACATTATTCCGAACTTTTACTCAAATCGGATCAGCCGTTTCGATGTAAAAAAATATATAATGTTATTTGTGTCAATTACTCAAAGCTATCAAGATACCTATTAAATCGAAGCAACAAGTGTCACCACTTGATTGTGAACAATTAAAACAAAGCCTTCTTCATTATTATATAAATTATTAATGGAAGATAAGATGGCAGTGATGTAATGGTTTGGATCTCAAGGTGTATATATATATATATATAATAACCAATCCAAAGATAAGTTGATATGTTCCAGCTCATCCATCAACGCGGAAACACATAGGCTAACGCGTTTGCCTAGTACTCATAATTCACTATTGTAACCCACGGTTAAATCTTTTTTGAGGGGCGTTGTTGATGTTTTTCTGTTGTAATTGTGTTTTTCTTCCTGTATCAGTGTATGTGACAAAAAGAAAAGAAAATGGTGATTGGATGAGCGAAGCGAAGACTCAATTACACTATACCGAAAAAAAAGTGTCTGTTTTTTGTTTTGTTTTTTTGTTCGCGCTCCACAGGTCAGACGAGAATTCAAAATCGAATGAAACTTGGCACACACATGAACCCCTATCTGACTTGATGCTGTATAGTTTTGAGGCAAGATCGGTCGAACCACTTCTGAAAAAACTCATTCCAAAGTTTCCAAAAATCCCATTAGAATAACACAGAGGTGAACATTCGTGAAAAATATTACATCTGAGAGGATTCAAATTCTTAGGGAATTTTAATCCGATAATGATACACATTATTCCAAACTTTCACTCGAATCGGATCAGCCGTTTCGATGTAAAAAAATATATAATGTTATTTGTGTTAATTATTCAAAGCTATTAAGATACCTATTGGATCGAAGCAACAAGTGTCACCACTCGATCATAAACGATTGATACAAAGCATTCTTCATCATCATATAAATTATTAATGAAAAATAAGATGGCAGTGATGTAATGGTTTGGATCTCAAGGTGTATATATATATATATAATAACCAATCCAATGATAAGTCGATATGTTCCAGCTCATCCATCAACGCGGAAACACACAACGCGCATGCCTAGTAATAGATCTAATTGGAAGATGAATTGAAAAATCAAAAATGAAGAATTTAATATGGTATCATCTCTGGAAATTATCGTAACTTTGAGCTGAACCAAATTTATGACTTTCTGTGAATTCGGCCCCTGTACTACTAGGCAAACGCGTCATGTGTTTCTGCGTTGATGGATGAGCTAGAACATATCAACTCATTTCTTTGGATCGGGTGATTATATATACATATACATATATATATATATATTCATATATATATATATATATATATATATATATATTTATTTATATATAAATATATATATGAATTTAATATATATATATATATATATATATATATATATATATATATATATATATACATATATATATATATATATATATATATATATATATATATATATATATATATATATATATGTATATATATATATATATATATATATATATATATATATATATATATATATATATATATATATATATATACCGTATATATAAATATATATATATATATATATATATATATATATATATATATATATATATATATATATATATATATATATATATATATATATATATATATATATTCATATATACGGTATATATATATATATATATATATATATATATATATATATATATATATTTATATATATATATGTATATATATATATATATATATATATATATATATATATATATATATATATATATATATATATATATATATATATATACATATATATATATACATATATATATATATATATATATATATATATATATATATATATATATATATATACATATATATATATATATATATATATATATATATATATATATATATATATATATATATATATATATATGAATATATTTGAATATTTATATATACATATATATATATATATATATATATATATATATATATATATATATATATATTTATATATATATATATATATATATATATATATATATATATATATATATATATACACCTTGAGATCCAAACAATTGTGTCACTGCCATCTTATTTTCTGATCAATTTTCATGATGGTGATGCAGGCATTGTTCCAATCGTTTCCACACTTGTTGCTCAGATTTAATGGTTTAGCTACGAGTGATTTAAAAATTGGATTATATAATTCTCACATCAAAATGGCTGATTCGATTTGCCTGAAAGTTCGTAATGAGGTGTATAATAATTATCATATTGAAATTCCCTGAAAATTTGAATTCTCTCGAAGGAAATATTTGTCACGAATTTTCTCCTCTGGGTTATTCTGATGGGATTTTTGAAAATTCTGAAATGAGTTTTCTCAGAAGTGGTTCAACCGATCGTGCCTCAAAACTATCCAGTATCAAATGAGATGGGGACACTTGTGTATGTCAAGTTTCAACTGATTTTGAATTTTTGTTCGACCTGTGGAGTGCGAACAAAAATATATAAAAAAACAAACAAACAAACAAAAATACAGGTACTTTTTCTCGGGTATAGTGAAATTGAGTCATATCGATCAATTTTCACACAGATTCAGCCTATAACCACATCTACAAAATGTACATGTGAGAATGTTAAAATTCCAAGCAGATGATGTTATTTCAATTCAAATTGGAGGTAACTACCCAAACGCGTTATGTGTTGCCGCGTTGATGGATGAGCTGGAACATATCAACTTATCTCTGGATTGGTGATTATATATAAAGGCCCATACACCTTGAGATCCAAACCATTACATCACTGCCATCTAATTTTTCCATTATTAATTTCTATGATAATGAAGAAGGCTTTGTTTTAATCGTTTACATTCAAGAGGTGACACATGTGGCTTGGATTTAATTGGTATCTTGATGGCTTTGAGTGATTCAGAAAAATCACATCATATATTTTCTTACATCAAAACGGCTAAGGCCAGGTATACCATGTCCAGTTAGCCTTATCTGACAGTTCAAACTTGTCATTACCATGGTTACCCATGCTATTCGTTTTCAGCAACTCTCAGATAATTACTAACTGGCCGTTGTGATACTGGGCCCAATTCAATTTAAGTGGAGGTTCGGAATAATGTGTCTCATCAATATATTGAAATTTCCCGAGAATTTGAAATGTTTCGGATGAAAATTAACTCACGAATATTTTCCTCTTCCGGGTTATTCCAACGAGATTTTTGAAAACTTTAAAGTGAGTTTTCTCAAAAGTGGTTGAACCGATTGCGCCTCAAAACTGAACAGTATCGAATTGGATAATGACACTTGTGTATGCCAGGTTTCGATTGATTTTTAATTCTTGTTCGACCTGTGGAGCGCGAACAGAAAAAAAAACGAGAAGTCACTTTATTTTCGGGTATCTCGAGATTGAGTCTTCGCTTCGCTCATCCAATGAAGAGTCATGTTTTTATCCTCATTGAATGTTGATATCTATGATACCGTTCAGAACACATCAGAAACAACCTCATATTCTGTAAAACACAATCTCATGTTCTAATTGATGAGCGTAGCGAAGTCTCCATCCCACTCTTATAGGGTCTTGTCTGTTTGTGTGTGTTTTTTTCTGTAAGCACTCCGCAGGTCGCAAGGGTTGACTGATCAACGTGAAACTTTTTTTTACACGCAAACTCATCCAACTTAGAACTGTATAGTTTTTGGAATGAATCGGTCGGACCGATTTTGAGAAAACTCATCTCAAAATTTTCTAAAATTCCATAAGATTTGGCTGGGCGGAAAATGTTGGGAAATAAAATCTCTCCAAATAGGATGAAATTTTCTCTGAATGTGTATACATAGATTTTACACACTTTCAAGATTTTGTATGCAATTCCAATCAGCCGTTTTGAAGAAAAATAAAAATAAAATGACTGGTAATATTCATCAAATATATCATATAAATTGTGACAGAATTGAGTTTTCGAGATTCACAACTTCCTAGATTCAAGAGTTGACCAACAATGAAGTATTTTGTATATGCGTCAAGGTGTGTAGAATACCAGAGTCAATGAAGTGGCGAGAGTATAACTACTTTAACAACTTTTATAGCCTATTCAGATATCAAGGTGTATAGAATATCAGAGTCGATAAAGTAGCAAGGGTAGGACTACTTCAAAGACTTTTATACCTTATTGGGATATCTCGCTCATCTTACAACGCATATTTCGCGTTTGACTAGTAAAATAGAATCTCTCCTAATGGGATGGAATTTTCTCTAAATGTGTATGCATAGATTTTACACATCATCACTACAAATGCAATTTCAATCAGCCGTTTTGAAAAAAAATGTTCTGTTTGTTTGTAAGCACTGCATAGGTCACATGAGTACACTGATCAACATGGAACTTTTTTGTACGGGCCAACTTTTACAATTTAGAACTGTATAGTTTTTGGAATAAATCGGTTAGATAGATTTTGAGAAATATCATGTCAAACTTTTCAAAAACCCCACAAGATTAGGCTGGGTAAGAATAGTTGAAAAAAATGAAAGATCTCCAAAAAAAATATTTTCATTTCCGAGTGTTCAAACATGAATGATACGCATAACCACCATTTTGTAAGCAATTCAAACCAGCCGTTTCGAAGAAAAAATACAAATAACTGTTTTTATTCATCAAATATATGGAAATGAGCCAAGATTCACTGCTTCCTAGATTCGATATTTGCCCAAGAATTAACTATTCTCCATATTCGTCAAGTTGTGTAGAATACCAGAGAAGACAAGGTAGCAATTAAATGAAGGACAAAGTGTATAGAATACCAGAGTCGATGAAGTAGCGAATGTAGGACTGTTATTATACCTTATTCAGATATCTCGCTCATCTCACAACGCATATTTCGCGATTGCCCAGTTATACCAACAATAGAATAACTTGTATTTAAAAAATGATAATAATTCCAAAACTGTTCGACTTATCATCATAAATTTTCTTTTTTTTTTTCGCAAAAAATACTCCATTTAATGTGATAACAGAAAAAATGAGGGAAAAAACAAGCCTAGGGCTCCTCCCTAATCGTTCTCAATTAAGTGGTGACACTTGTTGCTTGAATTTAATTGGTACCGGTATCTCAATAGCTTTGACTGATTCACAAAAATAACATAACATATTTTTTTACATCAAAACAGCTGATCCGATTCAAGTGAAAGTGTGGAATAATGTGTATCATTATTATATTGAAATTCCCTGAGAATTTAAATTCTCTTGGATGAAATATTTTCCACGAATTTTTTCTTCTACGATTTTTGGAAACTTTGAAATGAGTTTCATCAAAAGTGGTTTTTATCAAAAGTATTATCAAAAGTCGCAATCGATTGCGCCTTAAAACTATACAGTATCGAGTTAGATATGGACTTTTATGTATGCCAAGTTTCAACTGATTTTGAATTTTCGTTTGACCTGTGGAGCGCGAACAAGAAAACAAACAAACCAAAAAAAAAACAGGCACTTTTTTCGGGTATGGTGAAATTGAGTCTTCGCTTCGCTCATCCAATTAGATTTTCACACGGAATTCTCAAAATTAGTACTGTGTTGGGCCAGTTACTACGTTGTATTCATATTGCTTTTTATCGATACTGAATGAAGTGAAGTATGAGAATGAGAATGAGAATGAGAAATGAGAATGATTCTTGTGTGCGGGCTGGCTAAAATTAAAAAAACATTAGAAAATAAATTAAAAATGAAAAACATTAGAAACAATTGACAGTTGAAAAACAGAAGATAATTTTCATCATGAGTTTATGTGATGAGAAAGTAAACAAAAGAAAAAAGACAAATGACGATTTCAAGTTACAGTTGAATTCAAGATGAAAATAAAAAGCAGAACAGAATGTTTATTGATGTATATAAGTTGTTACGATTGAAAGAAATGTCGACTCACATTCCTTAACCACTCACTCACGCCTTTTCTAAATATAGGTGTGCTATTTAATGATATTAATAAGTATTTTATTGAAGAAGTGAGGACCAAGATAGTCCGCATGCTGTTGATCAATCATGTTATTCTTTCTGGGTATGATTGAATTAAGAACGTTGGATTGAGATTAATTTCTATCTTGTCTTTATCTCAACAACGAGGCATGTAGAGTGTTTTCTTAATGAAATTATCTTCAGATGTCCCAAACCACGTTATACGAAGTTGCTGGGCAACAAACCCTACAGTTGGTCAAGCTATAGCTAATAGTAGTTACTTCATCACGCCAGAGTGCGACACGGTAGGATTTGAAGATGTGTTTTACCTGTGGTTCAGCGTACTAGTAGATACCGGATGTTGAGCTGCCCTTTTTTATTGTCCCCTCCGACTCGCAAGAGTCTTTATAACCTAACCGATTGTGAAAGTTGTTGTTCTGGTTGGCACAGGTTCCTCTAACGAACAAAGCCGACTTGAGGGGACCAGGGTAGCCAGTAGCTAGGCTGTGCTTTGGGTCCGGTCAGGCATCCTACCCACCAAATATACTCATCTTAGTTAGGGCAGCAATAAGCTATTGGCTTGGGCTGATGTAATCTAACTTCAGCCGACCTCGGCAGCTCAGTCAGCTGAGGCACGGTCATGATCTTCCATATCACAAACGATACCGACGTTTTTTTTCATGATCGAGCTACCGGCACTTCAAATAATGTTAAATGACTTTTTCTACTGAGCAACAGAATGCGCGAACTGTATCTTTGGTTACGTTGTTACCATGACAACCACTTGGCTGTGGCAAAATTCAAGAAAATGGCTAGTGTTTTTTCAGTTGCGTCTGTTGAAATGTTTCAAATCACATTTATTCATCGAGCATGAGAATAAGAGAAGTCAGCTGTGTAGCTAAATACTACAATAACCATCCACAAACATGAAGTAAGTATAGTTTCATGTCCTATAAGTTATTATTAGATCTTGTTATTATCTTGTTTATTATCTGTTATGATCTTGTTAGTTATTAGATCTTGAATATTCCATTCAGAATAGGCCTAGGCTAGACGATTGTTTCCTAGTTTGTTCTCAATCTCATTCATGGACACATGCATTGTATTTGTTGTGTTACAACACTACAAACTCAGTGACATAGGCCTAGGCACATTTTTTTAGTTTGTGAATAAGTAAACTATATAGTTTGCCAGTAGTGTCCGGCTATTAGCGTCAAGTTATGATGAAATTCAAAGGACCTAATTCATATTACTTGTTATAGCTTCATGCATATCATTATTATCAGGCCTAGGCCTATAATTAGATGAGCGTAGCGAAATCTCCATCTCACTCTTATAGGGCTTTGTCTGTGTGTTTTTTTTTTGTTTTTTTGTTTGTGGGCACTGCACAGGTCGCAGGGTTTGACTGATCAACATGAAACTTTTTTTGTACGGGCTAACTTTTACAATTTAAAACTGTATAGTTTTTGAAATGAATCGATCGATTAGATTTTGAGAAATATCATGTCAAAGTTTTTAAAAACCCCATAAGATTAGGCTGGGAGAGAAAATTTGAAAAAATGAAACCTAAAAAGAAAAAAAAATTCTTTCCGAGTGTTCAAACATTAATGATACACATAACCACCAATTTGTAAGCAATTCGAACTGGCCGTTTCGAAAAAAAAATTCAAATAACTGTTTTTATACATCAAATATATGGAAATGAGCCAAGATTCACTGCTTCCTAGATTCGATATTTGCCCAAGCATTGAATATTCTTCATATTCGTCAAGGTGTGTAGAATACCAGAGAAGATAAAGTAGCAATTAAATGAAGGACAAAGTGTGTAGAATACCAGAGTCGATAAAGTAGCAAATGTAGGACTGTTATTATACCTTATTCAGATATCTCGCTCATCTTACAACGCATATTTCGCGTTTGACTAGTCAACAAAATAGTTCAACCAATTGTCCGCTTCTGATGCCGATCTGTGGAAAAACATTTCATAAATTATAACATTTCAACGAATTCATCATTGAATTATCCTGAATTCTTCATCTTGAATAAAAGAATATAATATAAACACACTCCCACATTATTCACCGCAATCGCATCAACTCACTATATTATTTCATGCATTTAATTATGTGATCACTATCTATGATCACTCCCATTCATGTGTAATAATTTTGATTTTGTAGTTCACCCACATCAATCGTTCGAAGGTCATTATCTATCACAACTAATAATGACTTGATGGGCCTGATGAATACTGGTAGGGAAACTTGATGTTGTAATTGATTCCACGGTTATCACGTTTCGCCAGTTTGGGTGATCAGTAACGATCCTCATGAACTTGATTAATCTGACGCTGTCACGTGGTTTATGGTCACGTGATTAATCAGAGGCATGAGAGTCGAGTAGACATACAAGTCCAATATTGACTCATAGTTGAATATTCAACACGACATATTCTGATAGGCATTCGATCATCTACCGTGCAGTTTATATATACTTGGATGTTGATGATGCTTATTGTTCGCTCAGCTGCTCGACGACCCCACCAACGGTTAGGTTATATGGGAATATGAATGAGCAGGTGGTTATGAAAATATTAAGGAATGATGAGTGAAAGAACGTTCACAAGAAACCATGCCTCTTGCGGGACTCGAACCCACGCTCTACGGTGACTCCAGTTTATAGAACGGTGCGGACTGAGCAAATGAGGAAATAGTTATATCTTATATTATATCTATTCATTTGTATTTTTCTCAACGACGTACTGTAATGATGACTAATATATATTGGCGTCGGTGAATGATATATGAGATGGTGAGATGATGAGGCTGAATTATTATTATTATTATTATTATTATTATCATTGTCTCAAATTGAATTATACAATAAAGTAATACAGTTTGAACTCTCGTCCACTGAGCCATAAATGGCTTCTCTGTGGTTTAAACGATGAAAAACAAAGCACTAAAATACACTGCGATTTACTATGCTGATATTTAATAAACTCATATTAAAACATAATTCACTTCGATAGGTTAAATGATAATGAGCATGAAAATGAAAATAAGGCAACCAATGGGAAACTAATTCTAGAATTCCCATATTGTATCAACATATGCTGTGATTGACCCTAACAAAAATCAAAATTGATGTCAAAAATATGCGGTAATTAACGTGGACACTAAATTATGTGAAATCAACTGAATTTATGATGAAAGCTTTAATTTCTCTCTATTATAATTGATATATAATCATTATATTTTATTATTAGTTTTTGGATAGTGGTAAGAAGTAGGTCGTGATCTGTTGTTGAGGAACCATTTCAGTATTGACCTGAACGATAGAAGGGATTAAACCACGAAAACACCCCATCAGAGTGGTTGACCATGGCGGGAATAAAACCCCCTGTCTTTTGTGACAGTTTTTTTCTTCGAAACGGGTGGTTCGAATTGCTTACAACATGATGGTTATGTGTATCATTTATGTTTGAACACTCAGAAAAAATTTCATTCTTTTCGGTGAGGTTTCATTTTTTCAAATTTTCTCACCCAGCCTAATCTCATGGGGTTTTTAAAAATGTTGACATGATATTTCTCAAAATCTTATCTACCGATTCATTCCAAAAACTTTACAGTTCTAAGTTGTGAAAGTTGGCCCGCACAAAAAAAGTTTCATGTTGATCAGTAATACCCTGCGACCTGTACAGTGCCCACACACAGAAAAAAAACACAGACATAAGAGTGGGATGGAGACAATTCTCTACGTTCATCTTAAAAGTTCAGAGAAAGATCAGCGAGAAGGACTGAGGATTGGTCTGCATAATCCACTATTTTCACTCCATTCTATTCTCATTATTCTCATCTGTTTCATTATTCAGTATGTTCTAGTTTTATTCAGTCTTAGGTTCATATTGTACATATTCCATCATCAATTAAATTATCATATATAACATTATATGAATCATTTATTTTATGAATATAATAATATAATAATATTCATCCAATAATCATGAAACAGTCAACTGCGGAATTGAAATCAGCTGACCAGAATATATAAATGTTGCTACTCTCACATGAGCCAAATGAAACTCCGATTATTCGAGTAGATACGTAGTTGCGTGTGTTGAAGAGAATCTCGTCACGAGGATGAGGGTACAAAGAGACTTAGCTCAAATAACTCGACTGAACGAAAATAACGTTGACATTTCAGACAGTTCATAGAACTATTGATGGTCTATTTACCGATAGTTTATTGATGTCATGGTAACTGTTAGTCTGATTGGCTTGTTGTTATATCTTCTGTACATCTTTCCTCTCTTCTTATCAGACCTAATTAACGATTACTGAGACCATGTGATCAACTCATCTCGATTTTATGTCACATTTGTTCAATTTATAACTTCTTTTTTCTCGTGATCGATTCAATTCAATTCAAAAAATCACTTCATCCTTCACATAATACATATTGAGGAACTACAGTAGGTCAAGGGACATATCGGACCCGGTTCGATCCCCGCCACTGTCCAACTTTACAGGGTTTTTTCGTGGTTTCCCTCTGTAGTCTAGGCTAATGCCGGGATGGTTCCTATAATATAGGCCACGACCGCTTCCTTCCCACTATCCTTCCCACTACCCATAAAAACCTTTGTCTCATCATCCTATCATCTCATCAATCCGACGCCAATTGATCTTGGTAATCATCACAGTGCGTAGTTAAAACCTAATATGAAAAAAAGGAATCACAGAATTGAGAAATGTGCAGTTTTCATTTTTCACATAGTTAACATTATCACACACACCTTTGGTCTAGATAGATCAAACCCTGGAAAAGAAGAATTGATAATGAAGTGAATTAAGTTATTGTGCTCCTTGAATTATGGTAAGATCCAATTCAATTATTGAATAATAAATTCAATTTCAGTCAGTGTTTGGTATTGAGCACTGGAGTTAAAAGGAAAATGAGAATGGAATGAAAGAATGTATAAAAGCCCCTATAAGAGAGAGAAAATTCTGTGTGCGGGCTGAAATAGGTCAAATATAATATTATATTGATTCAAGATATTAATAGCATCGAAACTTGATACAAAATCATCGTTCCCAAAACAAGATATTGCGGTGACTATCTAGAATAATATTGGTCATGCATTTCTTCTTTTTTTTTTTAAATTATCATTTTATCTATATTCTAATTATCATTCTATCTTCATTTATTCATTCTCACTTTCTTTTTTTTCAACCAAATAAAAAATATCATTGAAATGATGAAAATCAATGATTATAATACATGAACAGTTATTAATATTTATGCAAATTGAACCGCAGTGCAAACCGCAGTGCAAACCGCAGTGCAAACCGCAGTGCAAACCGCAGTGCAAAACAAAGAACAGTTCAATACTTTTTTTCTATGTTGACAAATTTGAATTCGATGAGATGAAAAAAAGATTTTTTTCATTGGTAACGACCTTCTCCTCACGTAGAGAAGACAGAAATACAGTTTGAAAAGGTTCACTCGGAACCTTGGCATTTGGATGAATCATTAGGCCGAGGTATTGTTCGATTCCGGTTTCCTTCATACCTAATTTATATTCACCCATTTAACAAACACCTTCTTTATCCATCCCGACTTGTTTTTTCGTGGTTTCCCACAGTCCCTGAAGCAGATGCTTGAATGGAGTACTAATTTGCCGCGACATTTGATTGGTGGAGTGATAAACCTATAGTTATAGCAGTTTAGGCCAATCACTCATATTTCTTCTGATCTGTATTATGATGAACTTCATATCTGCTGTTAATGGAGGAAAGTTATCATTGCCTGAGACATTTATTTCAAAGTGGAAGATATCAACATTCGTGTCTTTTATTCGCTCCTAATAACAATGCTGGTAATGTCCGGATATATATCACAGAAACGGGTTTTAATTAAAATGTGTTCCGGACTTTCGGAAACTGTGAGACTTTCATATCTGCTGCAGAAAATTATGGTCACAAACAGCGCAGTCCTGGAATTGAAGTTATTGGTATTGACTTTTGAATAATCAAAATGGGGTGGTAAGATCGCTCTTGTGGCTACCTTTTATCCATACCCTAAATAAGGAAACAATGATCGATTGATTGAAATGAAGGATTGATTGAGAAAAAAATAATTGGGTGTGCGAAGCGAAGACTCAATTTCACCATACCCGAGAAAAAAATGCTTTTTTTTTCGCGCTCCACAGGTCGAACAAAAATTCAAAATCAGTTGAAACTAGGCATACATAAGTGTCCTTATCCAGTTCAATACTGTATAATTTTGAGGCACAATCGGTTGAACCACTTTTCAGAAAACTTATTTCAAAATTTTCAAAAATCTCCTAAGAATAACTTGGAGTGAAAAAATCGTGGAAGATATTTCTTTCGAGAAATTCAAATTCTCAGGGAATTTCAATATATTAATTATACAAATTATTCAGAACTCTCAGTCCAATCAAATCAGTCGTTTCGATGTGAAAAAATATATAATCCTATCTTTCGAAATCACTCGAAGCTATCAAGTTACCATTTAATCCAGCAACAGGTGTCACCATTTGATAGAAAACGTTTTTAAAAAAGCCTTCTTCATCATAGAAATGAATTGGGGGATAGCAGGGCAGTGACGTCATGTAAAGTAATGATTTCGAAACCCTTGCACACTCGCTATGTTTCTGTAGACATGGGGGAAATACTAATCATAAATCGTCACAAGAAGATCAGAGAAATGATAGCTGATACATTGAGAAGGAAAACACGATATGAAGTTTATGGGGACGTGCACGGACTATCAGAGGAAGGCAGTACACGTAGGATTGATATAATATACATCGACAGGGAGAAAAAAACAGGCCACATTTGTATTTGTATTTGTATTTAAATTACTCATTACAGATTGTTTTCAGAACAGGTGGAAATGATCACTATCATGATATCAAAGGAAACAAACAAACATAGCCTACTTGATATCATACATTGTGATTTTTTCTTAGCTCTCTTCTTAAATCACTTATCTTCGTTATATTCTTCCTCTTTTCTTCCAATTCATTTCATTCCCGCGTCGTTCTCTGGATGAATCCATATTTTCCTACTTCTCTATCCACTCTCTCCACTTCCATCCTTACCCCTCCCCTTGTACTTCTGTATAATCCCTTTCCGAATCTATTGCTCAATTCCTCTCATCCTGTATATTCATTCTTGACTCTAACAAGATTGCACATTCTTTCTATTTGTCTTCGTTTTGCCAAATTTTCTCATCCCATTTCCTCAATCATTTTACTAGGTCTTTCTATCATCATATCATTTCACATCATGGATCCGACTATACGGTGTGAGAAGAGTTAGGAGCAGACGGGTGAGGTGAATGTTGAAAAGAAGGGAATATATGAGCCAACTGCCAGTTCCTACAAAACAAAGTATAGCTTGGACACGATCAAAGTTCAGGGATTGCTGTTCGGAGCTCGAGGAACTATCCAAAGCTGGTTGAAGATTATTTCAATTATTGGGACATTTCAGAGATAATTTCTGATATAGTCATAAGTATCATTCGCGACTCAGTTTCAATTCTTGGAAATCATCTTTATGACCAATCATTGATTCAATCACCTTCTATCTCTCACCGTAAGAATCAAGTATATTCACATTTTCCTTATTTCACTAACACAATCATATTCACATTTTGATTATTCTTTACTCACTTTCATTTCATTTTTATTTCACTTTTGATATAATAATTCCCCCGTGTTCTTCCATTAATTTTTTTTGGATTCATTCATAATAGGCTGCCTCATCTGATCGTTCATATAAGCACATTCATAATATACATTTGTAATTTTATTAAATGTTTCATATTGCTTGTCATTCTGTGTCTTAGGGCAACTCTATTGTGAGCAGAGACTGAATAGAGTTTTTTATATCGGATCTCAAGGTGGATATATTTAACGGATCCAAAGAAATGTTGATATATTGTTCCAGCTCATCCATCAACGCGGAAACATATAACGCGTTTGCCTAGTATAGGTGAATATAAACTGGTTTGTTCAATTTTTTTTCCTAATAACATCGAAACTTGATCAAAAATTTTCGTTTCACAATTAGGGCTATGGATGAAGAGTGGGATCGTTCAGATAATTGGATGAGCGAAGCGGAGACTCAATTCTACCATACCCGAAAAAAATACTTTTTTTTCGCGCTCCACAGATCGAACGAGAATCCAAAATGAGTCGAAATTGGCATACACAAGTGTCCTTATCTAGTTTAATACTGTATAGTTTTCAGGCATAATCGGTCGAACTTTTTCTGAGAAAACTTATTTCAAAGTTTTCAAAAATCTCCTATGAATAACCCAGAAGAAAAAATTCGTTCAAAATATCCCATCCGAGAGAATTCAAATTCTCAGTTGATATGTCCTCCAATATAATAATGATACATATTATTTCAAACTTTCACTCGAATCGGATGAGCCGTTTTGATGTAAAAAAATATATAATGTATTCTTGTGAATCATTCAAAGCTTTTAAGATACCAATTAAATTCAAGCAACAAGTGTCACCACTTACTTGTAAACGATTAAAACGAAGCCTTCTTCATAATCATATGAATTAATGAGGAAGAATAAGATGATAGTGACATGATGGTTTGAATCTCAAGGTGCATATATATGAATAACCAATCTAAAGAGATAAGTCGATATGTTCCAGCTCATCCATCAACGCGGCAACATAACGCGTTTGCCCAGTTCGATAAATAACATAAATCCACACTCCAAGTTTATATACTGACCATTGGTTTCAATGGACGTAATGTTTGGAATATTCGAATCGTATTTCATATGAATGTCTATGAAATACAAGCCAATTCTTTCAAAATATACATCCATTACGAAAGGTATCATGCTTACGCACTCCACAGTTCAGCATTAACCACGTGTCTCGCTTTAAAGACGTGATTTGACATTTGTAATGTATTT
>OZ023334.1:37411131-37456131 GCA_964007535.1 Brachyptera risi | reverse complement strand
TTCCAACAGCCCTGTTGATTGGACGGTGAGATTTGTGACGTCAAGGGGGCGGAGACTGCGAATCGTCAATTCTCAGCTATCTGAACCATCCTACTTGATGACGATGCTTGTGACCACTAAGGGAAAGTCTGCTATTGGATTATTATAAAAACTCGAGTTAATGAACATAATCTTACTGCAACCTCGAATAATTAATGATTTTGAAAATTGTAGTTTTTTTTTCATGGTAAATCTCAGCCTGCAATCATATAATATACTTCGGAAATATCACAGTCATACACATATAACATAGATATTCATGTTTTCAAAATTGACAAGTCACCTCCTGCTTCATTGGATGCAAATATAGCAAACAGGAAGTCGTGTACATAACCAAAGATGCATATGATATTATCCGTCATGATTGTGATTTGGGGTAGCCACAGCATGAAAATTATTTTTAGCGATTTTTTTTTTTTAATTTTTTGAAGTTTTGCTAACGATTATTTGAAGAATTCATGACCGCAACTCACGTGTTTTTTTTTACACATTTCAAGATTTGAATGCAACACTGACGGTAATGCGTAATTGAAACTTCAGGTACGTTTTCCCAAGAACTACGTTTTCTCTGACTTGTCACATCATAACTCAAAAACTACTAGTCTGATTTGAAAAAAATTCTTTAAAAATGTGCATTCTGACTGTCATTACCTTGTGAACCATAACTGTGGAAATAATCGGAACATATGAATATCCAGGTGTGGATGTGTGGCCTCAAAATCATATATAATCTATATCAGATATGGAATGATTGATTTTTCAACTAAAAAGTGCAATAGATTTTTTCTGGAGGTTCACAAGGTATAACAGTGTGCATGACGAACAATGTCAGCCGAATACTCAACGAGATAGATGTATTTTTGATTCTTAAATCATGTGAATTGTGGCTCAATGTTTTTTATTCTGGAAAAAACATGGCATTGCTCAAATCAAATTGAAAATGATAATTGATTTTTTCTTTCAATTTTTTTCTGAATCATAAGTGAGCAATGGAATGATGGATACAGTGTGCTAGTTTCAATGATTTGTGGTGATTGGTTGAGTGTGAAATAATTCTTTTATTCGGTCATAATTATCCTATTCCATGCTGTGGCTCCCCTCTCTACTTCATATTTCGGAGAGTGTCTCCTCTCTCATGAATCAGCCCCACATGACATTCCAACCACGGTCAATGATTCCGATATCCGAGAATCAATGAGACCGGTGTACCAGTTCTAGACGCTGAACCGTCATTCAGGAGGCCGGAGTTCGATTTCCGTCATGGTCAACTATTCTGACAGAGGTTCATCACAATTTATCTTTGTAGTTGAGGTGAATACTGAAACGATTTATCGAAACCAGACCTCAACAGTTTTGTTTCGAATATTCAAAATGGCCTATATCCTATCTTCTCACCATCTCAAACATCATTCACCGACGCATCTCATCTTGAGCACCAGCACGCATCGTTAAACTCAATATGAATACGTAATCACGGTAGTCCTTCGTTGAATACTCAGATTGATATACGTAGTTACTACTAGGAAAACGCCATATATGCGTTGTTAGACGAGCGGATAGTAATAGTATGTCGACTATTTTGCCAAACTTTTGCCTACATTCGCCAATTGGGTTACATCCAAGTTATAAATGGGTAAAAACTGCTTCGAGTGGTACCAATTTAGCACATTTTATGGTTGTTTTTCGAAATGGCTCACTCGATCGAGCTGAAAGTTCTCAGAAATGTGTATCATAATGTAACTCAACTTCATGCGGAATTTAATTTTTTTTGGAAAATATGAATATTTCTTTTTTTTCCGACGTGTTATTCTAACGGGTATTTTTAAAATTTCTGAAATTCATAAAAAAAAGTTATCATACGATGATGCCACAAAACTCTACAGACCTGACTTAGATGAGGAACCATGACGAAAAAAAGTTTGAAGATGATAGCTGTAGCCGTTCGACCTGTGGAGAACCGACAAGAAAACATAAAAACAAAAACATAAAAACGAACACCAATTTTTTCAGTATGTCAAATTGAATCCTCGCTAAAGCTCGTCTAACTGGTACACGATGTGGTGATACCAACCCATTCCATCCTAATATAAAGAAGGTGTTCCACCTCGGGTTTTGAGAGTGAAATATTTCCAGGGTCAGGATCTGAGTCAATCGTCCTGATTGCCCGCAGCGCAACTATCGCTTTTATATAGAACTATTCAGAACATCAATGCTCAACAATGCTATACACGACCCAGTAGATTACGAGAATTACAGAATATGTATATGAAATGAAATATAGTGACAACATGTGGAAAAAATGTGGTCGGTAATAAAATGAAGCGACTGTCGTTAGAGAGAGAAGTCGATGTAGAACCTCTCATTTCTGGGCAACTCGGCTGAAGCGAGCGAGCAGACATACAGACGGAACCGATCGTCTGCGTGCTCAATAGTCTAATCCAATACGTGTTTCTCTTCACCTTGACCAATTGCCCTCTTCCGAGTTCATATCATAGACGATAATCATACCGCTATAACATGTGAGGCAGTGATCAAATGAAACACTGTCTTCCAATTGTTCCCCACTACTTTCTCACCACCTTTTCCCACTTGTGATGCTCATAGTTCACGATGCAGACCACTGAGAAGCGCTACAAGCATTCTGAATTGTGCTGCTACCTAGCAATCACCAGGTTAGTTATCACCAGTGACGAGCGTAGGTACTAATTGTACTCTTGCGTGAAGGGAATGAAAGTGTGTGAGGTGATTATTTCTCATTCTGCTTCAAATGTGAACCGTCTTTCTAGTGGGCTACTTCTTCCATACAGATGAACAAATGAGAGGGTTCATGAACACTGTACAAGAAGAAGACATGTTTCTAACAATCTAGATCATATATTGGTCATGTTTGAGATGGGTCAAAAGTTCCTTTCATACAAATGAACAAATGAGAGGGTTCATGAACACTGTACAAGAAGAAGACATGTTTCTAATAATCTAGATCATAGATTGGTCATGTTTGAGATGGGTCAAAAGTTCCTTTCATACAAATGAACAAATGAGAGGGTTCATGAACACTGTACAAGAAGAAGACATGTTTCTAACAATCTAGATCATATATTGGTCATGTTTGAGATGGGTCAAAAGTTCCTTTCATACAAATGAACAAATGAGAGGGTTCATGAACACTGTACAAGAAGAAGACATGTTTCTAATAATCTAGATCATAGATTGGTCATGTTTGAGATGGGTCAAAAGTTCCTTTCATACAAATGAACAAATGAGAGGGTTCATGAACACTGTACAAGAAGAAGACATGTTTCTAATAATCTAGATCATAGATTGGTCATGTTTGAGATGGGTCAAAAGTTCCTTTCATACAAATGAACAAATGAGAGGGTTCATGAACACTGTACAAGAAGAAGACATGTTTCTAACAATCTAGATCATATATTGGTCATGTTTGAGATGGGTCAAAAGTTCCTTTCATACAAATGAACAAATGAGAGGGTTCATGAACACTGTACAAGAAGAAGACATGTTTCTAACAATCTAGATCATATATTGGTCATGTTTGAGATGGGTCAAAAGTTCCTTTCATACAAATGAACAAATAAGAGGGTTCATGAACACTGTACAAGAAGGAGACATGTTTCTAACAATCTAGATCATAGATTAGTCATGTTTGAGATGGAATAGAAGTTCCTTTCATACAGATGAACAAATAAGAGGGTTCATGAACACTCTACAAGAAGGAGACATGTTTGAGATGGGTCAAAAGTTCCTCCCATACAGATGAACAAATGAGAGGGTTCATGAACACTGTACAAGAAGAAGTCATGTTTGAGATGGGTCAAAAGTTCCTTCCATACAGATGAACAAATGAGAGGGTTCATGAACACTGTACAAGAAGAAGTCATGTTTGAGATGGGTCAAAAGTTCCTTCCATACAAATGAACAAATGAGAGGGTTCATGAACACTGTACAAGAAGAAGACATGTTTGAGATGGGTCAAAAGTTCCTTCCATACAGATGAACAAATGAGAGGGTTCATGAACACTGTACAAGAAGAAGTCATGTTTGAGATGGGTCAAAAGTTCCTTCCATACAGATGAACAAATGAGAGGGTTCATGAACACTGTACAAGAAGAAGTCATGTTTGAGATGGGTCAAAAGTTCCTTCCATACAAATGAACAAATGAGAGGGTTCATGAACACTGTACAAGAAGAAGACATGTTTGAGATGAGTCAAAAGTTCTCAGGATGATCACTCTTCAATGTTTCCTGACAGAATCAAAGAATTGAGAAATGTTGGAGACGTCAAATCCAAATCCGGACTGAAAAAGTTCCTCCAAGACAAATGTTTCCATTCAGTATCTGATTTTATTATTCACTGTACATGAGGTATAACTAACTGAGTATCAAAATCTTGAATCTTGAATGTCCAGTTTGATTACCTCATTTCTTCAACCTTCTATTCACTAGAGAGAGAAGTTTTCAAACCACTGCCGCCAAAACAGTTTCCCATAGCTATTAGTTAACAACCAGTTTCAATAAACGTGATATAAACATTTTCCACCAGTTTTCTATAACTGGATAATATTTCATAATTCATTGAACTATTCAATCTACTTTTGAATCTGTGATATTTCGTGAATCTTTTTCGTTTTGTGGACAACACATTGAAACCATTTTTTCATTGAATCGTATTCTAAGTCATTGAATGATTAGGAATGTTGAGCTTTGAAACAAATTCAATTCTCATCGAAGCTGACTTTTCAGATGACCCGTGTATCAGATGTGAGACAGTTAGTCATGAAATTCGCCTGTATCCATGTTTGTAAGTATTTCTCTTCCTATCAACAGAGTTATGATTGCGCAAGACCATCCTCCATTCATAATACTAGGAGCTGTTCGGTTGATACTACCCATTATTTACATATTCCCTTCAAAAACAAATCAATGGGTCACCAAAAAGGGGATTACCTTGGCCCAAAATTGTTCAATCAAATTCCCGTCCAAATCAGAGAGCTTCAGCTTTTTAATTCCAATTTATTTGAAGCCAGGCTCGCAGAATGGATCTCACAATTGAAAAGATCGCAATGCGCAGAAATGTTTAAACCGTAATATATGTTCAATATTGACTTATTATATCAATGCGAGTAATTGAAGTCATCTGTTTTGTGCGTCTAAATATTTTCTTCACCTATTATCTATAATCTATATGAAAAGGAGTGGAGTTCATATCGAATGAGGAAAAGGCATATGCATTAAATAATTATTATGGTGAAGTTTTTCAAAAACAGACTTTGGATGGGAGAACGAAGAAGAGAATGATCGAATTGATGAATTGGGATTAGAGGAGAGCGAAATAAAACTCACTGGAAGAGCAATCCAGAGAATAATTGATGAATTGAATAGTAATAAAGCTCCTGGACATGATGGAATTAATAACAAATTCATCAAGTTGGTGGGAAAAGAGATAATACCAAATTTAATGATGATTTTTCAGAATTCAATAGATTCGGGAACTGTGCCCGAGGACTGGAAAAGAGAAGTGATCACTCCAATACATAAAGGGGGAGAAAAATCAAATTTGGGTATTTACAGACCAGTTAGCCTCACCTCCTCAATATGCAAAATCATGGAACGGTTGATTGATACAGAAATTATACTGATTGTTGATAATAATGGTGGAATATTTGATGGACAACATGGTTTTCGTGAGGGTTACTCATGTGTAACCCAACTGCAAGGATTCACACAGGAGTTGTCTGATACTTTAGACAAGGGGGGTAAAATATCTGCCGTCTTTTTGGATTTTGAAAAAGCTCTTGACAAAGTACCTCATTAACATCTAATTCCAAAGTTGAAACAAATAACGGAACATGATAAGATAACAAAATGGGTGGAGTCCTTCTTAGAAGGTAGATCACAGAAAGTGAAAGTAGGTGATGAAATTTCGAATATGGTCAAAATTACTTCTGGGGTACCACAAGAGAGTGTCATTGGACCTCTTCTATTCGATATATTCATAAACGATCTCCAAATTAGAACTAAATCAAGAATTCGTCCATTTGCTGATGATTGTGTGGTATATAGCATGATTAACAGTGAGAGGGAGGAAAATCAGTTACAAGGAGATTCGGATAGAATTGATGAATGGGTTAGAATAAATCTAACAGGATCGAATGTTGGAGAATGTAAAGTGGTGCACTTCACTACCAGCAGTAACAGGAAAAGAGAAAATGAAGTTTATGAAATGGGAGATTCAAAGCTTGAGGAAGTAGAAGCGTATAAATATCTTGGACTTAACATGAATACAAATTTAGGGTGGGGGATCATGTTAGAAATGTCTCAAGAAAGGAAAGACGATCCTTGAACTTCATTATGAGACAATTGAAGGGACAGGGAGGCAAATAAAAGAAAAGGCATACATGAGTCTGATTCGGCCAATGCTTGAGTATGCTAGTTCAGTCTGGGATCCGCATGAAGTTGGACTAATAAAGGCTGTGGATGACGTCCAAAGGGTTGCTGCAAGAAGGGTATTGAGGAGAGAGAAGCGCTGGAAGATTATCAGGAACGATAAGGATGTGGTGGAAAAAGTTATAGGAAGACCTAGTGAAATGATTGAGGAAATGGGATGGGAAAATTTAGCAAAACGAAGGCAAATATAAATAATGTGCAATTTTGTTGGAGTCAATAATGAATATGCAGGATGGGAGGAATTGAGCAATAGATTCGGAAAGGGATCACAAAGAAGTACAATGGGAGGGGTGAGAATGGAAGTGGAGAGATTGTATAGAGAAATAGGAAAATATGGATTCATCCAGAGAACGACGCGGGAATGGAATTAATTGAAAGAAGAGTTGAAGACTATAACGAAGATAAGTGATTTAAGAAGAGAGCTTAGAAAAAATAACAATGTATAATTCCATCAAGTAGGCTATATTTGTTTGTTTTCCTTTGATTCCATGATAAAATCATCACCACCTGTTCTAAAAACAATCCGTAATTAGTAAGTTGAATACAAATACAAATCTGTTGTCTAAAATGTAGTGCAGTGTGACTACACATTTATAATTTCTTTCATCTTATCAGTTGCCTCACATACAAGGATTTGTTTCCTTAAGCGAGCTTCACACATAAATTGGAAAGTAATATATATAGCAACTATATTTTCTCAATATTTATTATCAAAATATATCATTATTATTTGTATGTATTATATAGTTATGTCCGATAATATATTATGAAATCATGATGATGGTAAATTCATATTTCGTTTACTAATTTTGTATGTACATGTGTGTGAATAAATTGAATTGAAATTGAAAATTGAAAAAAAAATTGGGGATCACCTGTTGAATGAGAGGGAAATAAACTGAAGAATTGATATGCAATTCAGCCTTTCCATTTCTATTGACTGTGAACCTTCAGCACGTTTCAATTTGTTCATTTTTCGTACTTCTCTCTGTTTTAATGTCTGTGTGAGTTGTGTGGTTCAATGTTCTGTCTATAATGTTATATAGAGTAGCTTGACGTGACCGATTTCTTCTGAGAAAGATCGATGGTCAAAATATAGGAAATATCGTCATCATTTTCATCTGTGGGGACATACTGAATTGATGTTTCAGTAACCAAGGTGATGGAAGTCGGCACCGAATGAGTCGGATGGCAAGCGATCGACTCGCCCTAATGCCCCTTGTGCTTGTGCCCCTGCGCAGCGGGCGAGTCGAGCTGAGCCATCAGAGTGTCGTCCTAATGCCCCTTGTGCTTGTGCCCCTGCGCAGCGGGCGAGTCGAGCTGAGCCATCAGAGTGTCGTCCTAATGCCCCTTGTGCTTGTGCCCCTGCGCAGCGGGCGAGTCGAGCTGAGCCCTCAGAGTGTCGTCCTAATGCCCCTTGTGCTTGTGCCCCTGCGCAGCGGGCGAGTCGAGCTGAGCCATCAGAGTGTCGCCCTAATGCCCCTTGTGCTTGTGCCCCTGCCCAGCGGGCGAGTCGAGCTGAGCCATCAGAGTGTCGTCCTAATGCCCCTTGTGCTTGTGCCCCTGCGCAGCGGGCGAGTCAAGGTGAGCCATCAGAGTGTCGTCCTAATGCCCCTTGTGCTTGTGCCCCTGCGCAGCGGGCGAGTCGAGCTGAGCCATCAGAGTGTCGTCCTAATGCCCCTTGTGCTTGTGCCCCTGCGCAGCGGGCGAGTCGAGCTGAGCCATCAGAGTGTCGTCCTAATGCCCCTTGTGCTTGTGCCCCTGCGCAGCGGGCGAGTCGAGCTGAGCCATCAGAGTGTCGTCCTAATGCCCCTTGTGCTTGTGCCCCTGCGCAGCGGGCGAGTCGAGCTGAGCCATCAGAGTGTCGTCCTAATGCCCCTTGTGCTTGTGCCCCTGCGCAGCGGGCGAGTCGAGCTGAGCCATCAGAGTGTCGTCCTAATGCCCCTTGTGCTTGTGCCCCTGCGCAGCGGGCGAGTCGAGCTGAGCCATCAGAGTGTCGCCCTAATGCCCCTTGTGCTTGTGCCCCTGCGCAGCGGGCGAGTCGAGCTGAGCCATCAGAGTGTCGCCCTAATGCCCCTTGTGCTTGTGCCCCTGCGCAGCGGGCGAGTCGAGCTGAGCCCTCAGAGTGTCGTCCTAATGCCCCTTGTGCTTGTGCCCCTGCGCAGCGGGCGAGTCAAGGTGAGCCATCAGAGTGTCGTCCTAATGCCCCTTGTGCTTGTGCCCCTGCGCAGCGGGCGAGTCGAGCTGAGCCATCAGAGTGTCGTCCTAATGCCCCTTGTGCTTGTGCCCCTGCGCAGCGGGCGAGTCGAGCTGAGCCATCAGAGTGTCGCCCTAATGCCCCTTGTGCTTGTGCCCCTGCGCAGCGGGCGAGTCGAGCTGAGCCCTCAGAGTGTCGTCCTAATGCCCCTTGTGCTTGTGCCCCTGCGCAGCGGGCGAGTCAAGGTGAGCCATCAGAGTGTCGTCCTAATGCCCCTTGTGCTTGTGCCCCTGCGCAGCGGGCGAGTCGAGCTGAGCCATCAGAGTGTCGTCCTAATGCCCCTTGTGCTTGTGCCCCTGCGCAGCGGGCGAGTCGAGCTGAGCCATCAGAGTGTCGTCCTAATGCCCCTTGTGCTTGTGCCCCTGCGCAGCGGGCGAGTCGAGCTGAGCCATCAGAGTGTCGTCCTAATGCCCCTTGTGCTTGTGCCCCTGCGCAGCGGGCGAGTCAAGGTGAGCCATCAGAGTGTCGTCCTAATGCCCCTTGTGCTCGTGCCCCTGCGCAGCGGGCGAGTCGAGCTGAGCCATCAGAGTGTCGTCCTAATGCCCCTTGTGCTTGTGCCCCTGCGCAGCGGGCGAGTCAAGGTGAGCCATCAGAGTGTCGTCCTAATGCCCCTTGTGCTCGTGCCCCTGCGCAGCGGGCGAGTCGAGCTGAGCCATCAGAGTGTCGCCCTAATGCCCCTTGTGCTTGTGCCCCTGCGCAGCGGGCGAGTCGAGCTGAGCCATCAGAGTGTAGAACGAATAAGAGGTCTTGATCACCTGGAAAGTAGCAACAATTCAGTTTTATGGACTTTAATCGTGATTTTGATGGACTTGAAAGGTGTTTGTAGAATCCTTCCCTCTCGAAATAAACATGGTGAGAGGAGATTAACCCCGTATAACCTAGCTGTTGGTCATGGGGTCGTAAGCAAACAATATTCAATTCAGGAGATTGAAGTTTTTGATCCACACTCTTTCCAATTAACTGATAATTGGATATCAGAAATCTGAATAATCACTCAAAAGCAAAACTGGAATTGAAGGATTATTGGATGAGCGAAGCGAAGACTCAATTTCGCCATACTCGGAAAAAAGTGCCTGTTTTTTTTGTTTTTTTTCGCGCTCCACTGGTCAGACGAGAATTCGAAATCAATTGAGACTTGGCTCACACAAGTATCCTCATTCATTCCGATACTGTGTAGTTTTTAGGCGCGATCGGTTCAACTACTTCTGAAAAAACTCATTCCAAAGTTTTGAAAAATCCCATTAGAATAACCCGGAGGATCAAATTCATGAAAAATATTCCATCTAAGAGGATTCAAATATTCGGAGAATCTCAATCTGATAATGATACACGTTCTTTCGAACTTTCACTTGAATCGAATCAGCCGTTTCGATGTAAAAAAATATATAATGTAATTTGTGTTAATTATTCAAAGCTATTAAGATACCTATTAAATCAAAGCAACAAGTGTCACCACTTGATTGTAAACGGGTTATCAATTAACTAGGCAAACACGTTATGTGTTGCCGCGTTGATGGATGAGCTGGAACATATCAACTTATCTTTGGATTGGTTATTATATATATATACACCTTGAGATCCAAACCATTACATCACTGCCATCTTATTTTCCATTATTGATTCATATGATGATAGAGAAGGCTTTGTTTCAATCGTTTTTCAATCAAGTGGTGACACTTGTTGCTTTGATTCAATAGGTATCTTCATAGCTTTGAATAATTAACAAAAATTACATTATATATATTCTTGTACATCGAAACGGCTGATCCGATTCCAGTGAAAGTTAGAAATAATGTGTATCATCATCAAATTGAGATTCTCAGAGAATTTGAATCCTCTCGAATGAAATATTTTTCACGATTTTTTTCCTCCGGGTTATTCTGATGAGATTTTTGAAAACTTTGGAAATTGTTTTCTCAAAAGTGGTTCAACTGATCGTGCTACAAAACTATACAGTATCGAATTGGATGAGGATATTTGTGTGTGTCAAGTCTCAACTGATTTTAAATTCTCGTCTGACCTGTGGAGCGCGAACAAAAAAGAGAAAAAAAAAACGGGCACTTTTTTCCCGGGTATGGCGAGATTGAGTCTGCGCTTCGCTCATCCAATCATGAAAAATAATATGGCAGTGATGTGATGGTTGTATATATGTATATTTATATATATATATATATATATATATATATATATATATATATATATATATATATATATATATATATATATATATTTATATAATAATGATATATATTTAATAGGAAGATTAAAGTCGTGTATGAAATTGTGAAATATTTTTTTTTTTAAATATTTCACAATTTCATACACGACTTTAATCTTCCTATTGAATATATATCATTATTATAAAATGAGTCGTGAAAGTTTAAAAGTTTTAATATATTCATATATATATATATATATACAACCTTTCCAAAGATAAGGTGATATGTTTCAGCTCAACCATCAACGCGGAAACACATAACGCGTTTGTCCAGTTATTATTGAATTCAATTGATATTTGGGATCGAATTCAACTCGAGGATGCTCAGTTCGATATGAAATGAACCGGTGTGATTTGTACTGTGGTGACTGCAGATTTTTGTTTGTGATATAGAGTTGGTTGCTCAGCTCCGGAACGCTCTTGCCCATACATCAGGTCGATCTGCTATTGGCTCACTCCAAAATCTACTGAGAACATCTACAATCGCATCAAAATGGAGTAATATACATCGTATTCTGAGGCCAAGAATGTTGCAATTGAAGGAATCAGAAGCAAAGTGGTCCAACCTAAAAGTCAAAACAAAACACTTCCAATGTGAGTTGGTCCGTTTTGCTCCAAAATATAATGGGGGCCAGAAAGCTTGGTCCACATGTTTGAACCTCTGAAACTGGTGTTGAAAAAAAAACTAAAAAAAAAATACAGAAATAACACGATACGAATGAAGTGGTTCGAATAGATCATTTGAGATGGAAATTGGGTTGGTCCACTTTGCTTCTAATCCCTTCAATTGTAGACGATTATCACTTGGCGGGTCCACCAACTGCTATGGGCTGTTTAGGTGAACGAATGAATGGGTGACAATGAAGCTATATGAAGAAATGATGAGTGAATAGAATTTCACCAAATCTCACAGAATTAGTTTGACCAATAGTATCTCCAGTGTCTGAAACGGTGCCCGAGTTGGCTGAGCTACGGAGGGTGACCAATCAATTATCATTATAAAATACATAGGCTTACATGCATTATTGGAGGATGATTTGTTTCTGTGTTGGTATTCTTCAAATTCTATATTACTGGGAAAACGCTATATACGCGTTGTGAGACGAGCGAAAAGTCATAGTAGGTTGATTTCTCTGCCAAACTTTTGCCTAAATTCGCTAATTGGGTGACATTTAAGTTATAAATTGGTAAATACTTCTTCGAGTGGTACCAATTTAGTACATTTCATGTTTTTTCTTCAAAATGGCTGACCCGATCAAGCTGAGAATTCCCAGAAATGTATTTCAGAATGTATTTCAACTTGAAAAAAAATTCATTTCTTCTGAAAATTTAAATATTTTCCTTTTTTATCCGCTGTGTTGTTCTAACAAGTATTTTTGAAATTTCTAAAATTCATAAAAATAAGAGTTACCATCCGATAATGCCACAAAACTATACAGATCTGAGTTAGATGAGGAATCATGATGGAAAAAAGTTTGAAGTTGATAGCTGTAGCCGTTTGACCTGTGGTGATACCGACAAAAAAACATTGAAAAAAAACAAATAATACATAAAAACGAACACCAATTTTTTTCAGTATGTCAAATTAAATCCTCGCTAAAGCTTGTCTGAATATTATATCATCAATCATATGTATTGAATTTAAATCCATCTAATTGCATTCAAATTATATGTATCAGGATCAATTTTATTCATCAATATTTATGTTCATTCTCGTCTTGTGCTCGATTATATCGGATTGAAATTGATGATCATAGATGATGAACAAAAATATGAAAACAAACTATATCGAGTGTACAGAAGGTTTTCGATTATGTTCCTCAAATTTGTATTGTTACATTCATTTCTGAACTCTTGCATGCATGCAATTACGTTTCCCTACTCCTTCGTTGATCGAAGCCTGATGACCAAGTGATCCGTCCAATAGCATCCGGCAACAATTACATATCTAACAATCCGTCATTCGTAGTCTAGAAACTAATCAGAAACCGAAGTCCTCAATTTCTTTCGGAAATTTCAGATACAAAGTATTTCATAAAAATGGTCATCATGTCGAATTTGGAACGTGAAATGGAAGAAATGTTAAGTAATTGATAACTCATAACCTCAACAACTCTGCGTGAGATCATCACAATTACAGCTGCAATAATAGCGTGATATCGAAATAACAAACGTGGTCTTATCATAAATTGAGACAATTAACTCGAAATATCGTGAACAAATCATAAACACTGTATGAGGGTATATCACAATATATGATTGAACTATAATTAGAGCAGTCATCATGGTTATAAGTTATAACTGTGCATGCGTGATTGTACCGGCACAGTAGCTGAGTGGTTAGCTCAGTTGCTTCATATGACCCGGGAGGTGAAGGGACATATCGAATCCCCGCCACCGTCCATCTTTACAGGGGTTTTTCGTGGTTTGCCTCTGTAGTCTATATAGGTTAATGCCGGGATGGTTCCCACAATATAGGCCACGACCAGCAGAAGCCTTCCCACTATCCTTCCCACTACCCATAAAAACCTTCATCTCATCATCGCATCATCTCAATAATCTTTCATCCGACGCCAATAGATCTTAGTAATCATTACAGTGCGTCGTTAAAACCCAATTTAAAGAAGATTGTAGCCGAAATGCTTGAACCTTCAGTCGTGTATATAGGCGACTCTTCATTCATGATCGATACACTTGGCAAACGCAGCAGATGCGATGTGGAATGAGCGAGATATCTGAATGAGGTACAGAAGTCGGTAAGGTAGTTCTACCCTTGCTACTTTATCGACTCAGGTATTCTACACACTCTGACGCAAATGAAAAATACTTCATTGTAGGCTTCTGTCACGTAACAAATGACAAACAATCGTTTCCATAGCAATACAGCGAACTGGTGGACTACCAAACATTCTGATTGGTCAATTTCAACTGGTGGACATTGCTGTCTGTCTCTTTCGACAATGGGTGACGTCACTTGACAGAAGCCTATATCCTTCTGTCACGTAACAAATGACGAACAATCGTTTCCATAGCAATACAGCGAACTGGTGGACTACTAAACATTATGATTGGTCAATTCCAAATGGTGGACATTGTTGTTTGTGTCTCTTTCAACAATGAGTGACGTCACTTGACAGAAGCCTATTGGGAAAATATCGAATCCAGAAAGCAGTGAATCTTGGCAACCTAATTCTACCATCATTTTCAATATATTATATTTGTCAAGATGAGCGTAGCGAAGTCTCCATCCAACTCTCATACGGGTTTGTCTGTGTGTTTTTTTTTTGTAAGCACCCCACAGGTTGATCAACATGAAACTTTTTTTATACGAAAACTCATCCAACTCAGAACTGTATGGTTCTGGGAATGAATCGGTCGGACCGATTTTGAGAAAAATCATCTCAAGGTTTCTAAGAACCCCATGAGATATGGCTGGGCGGAAAATGTTGAAAAATAAAATCTCTCCGAACGAGATGAAATTTCCTCTGAATGTGTACACATAGATTTGACACATTATCACAATTTTGTAAGCAATTCCAATCAGCCGTTTTGAAGAAAACAACTAGAATAACTGATAATATTCATCAAATATATCATAAGATTCATAACAGAATTAGGTTACCGAGATTCACTGCCTTCTTGATTCAATATTTGCCCAACAATGAAGTATTTGTATATGCATCAAGGTGTGTAGAACACCAGAGTCAATGAAGTGGCAAGGGTAGAACTACTTTAACGACTTTAATAGCTTATTCAGATATCGAGGTGTGTAGAATACTAGAGTCGATAAAGTAGCAAGGGTAGAACTACTTCAAGGACTCTCATACCTCATTCGGATATCTCGCTCATCTTACAACGCATATTTCGCGTTTGCCTAGTTTATGATAACAGTCATTTGAATTTTTTCCTTCGGAACGGCTGGTTCGAATTGCTTAGAAAATGGTGATAATGTGTATCATTCATGTGCTCACATTTGAATGAATTTTTTTGTAGAGAGATTTTATCGCTCACATTTTCTTGTCCAGCCTAATCTTCTGGGTTTTTTAATAACATTGACATGATATTTCTCAAAATCGGTTTGACCGATTCATTCCAAAAACTATACAGTTCTAAGTTGGATAATCAAGTTTGCTTCTTCTCAAAGAGTTTCATGTCGATTTGTTCAATTCTGCTACCTGTGGAGTGATAACAAAAAAAAAATACAGACAAAGCTCAGTAAGAGTGGGATGGAGTTTTCGCTATCGCTCATCCAACGATGCAACGTGTGAATGTGACAATGTACACACGCTCATGAAGAGTTCCAGCGAGACCGGCCAGTAGCCAGCTGCCACGACCTTGACCGGCTTGTTGGCCCGAGCCATCAGGATCTGCATGGAGCGCCGGAAGCTCGGGGGCGAACGGAGCCAATCGCAGTAGTAGATCGCTTCGTTCACATTCAGACTCTGGAATCAGAAGAAAACGACTTGTTTTCACCAGAGAGAAGCGGGATATAATCAGGATGGAAATAGAAATACAGGATGAGAAATACTAGGAAAACGCTATATACGCGTTGTTAGACGAGCGGCAAGTAATAGTATGTCGACTTCTTTGCCAAACTTTTGCCTACATTCGCCAATTGGGTGACATTTTAGTTATAAATGGGTAGAAACTGCTTCGAGTAGTACCAATTTAGCACATTTTATGTTTTTCTTCGAAATGGCAGATCCGATCAAGCTGAGAATTTCCAGAAATGTGTATCAAGATGTAATTCAACTTCACACAAAATTTCATTTTTTTAGAAAATAAAAATGTTTCATTTTTTTTCCGCCGTGTTATTCTAATGGGTATTTTTGAAATTCCTAAAATCCATAGAAATGAAAGTTATCACCCGATAATGCCACAAAACATAGAGATCTAAGCTAGATGAGGATCCATGATGAGACAAAGTTTGAAGTCAATAGCTGTAGCCATTTGACTTGCAGAGAACCGAAAAAAAAAAACCCAAAACATAAAAACGAACACCAATTTTTTTCAGTATGTCAAATTGAATCATCGCTAAAGCTCGTCTAATGATATCAGTTCAATCTACATCTACATACCTTGGAGTATTTCGAATGTTCAAATCATTGATGACAGTTGCTGCTTCTTCTGGAAGCTCTCTGAACTAGATGAGCGTGTGGATGATTTCCATTTCATAATATACTCCTCAAAAAAATTAGCTCCGTTTTTATAGGTTAGTGTTTTAAATTTTGGGCGCTCTATCACGTATGTGCAGTCGCTCCGCGTAATATAAGTCTTGCTAGCTGTTGAGCGAGTTATCGAATGCCCTCTCGTCTCATCACTGAAAAATACCACCTAATCGGGGAATCGAACCCCAGACAAGAAGGGTATCCTCCGATGATATTGATGTGTGTGCAAGTGGAAGTTGAGGGGTGGAGGTACGTTTCACCCATTCAAGAACTCAGTCACCAGATAACTCGGGTGACCTTGTACCATGGTCATGCACGACCAATAACACTGTTCTTTGAATCAAATCTCACACAGGAGTAGGCGGACATGTTGAGTACTTCACTGTACTTGCACGTGATGTTGATGGGACGGATATCACTAGTCAAACGCGAAATATGCGTTGTAAGATGAGCGAGATATCTCAATAAGGTATAAAAGTCCTTAAAGTAGTTCTACCCTTGCTACTTTATTGACTCTGGTGTTCTACACACCTTGACGCATATAAAAAATACTTCATTGTTGGTCAACTCTTGAATCTAGAAAGCAGTGAATCTCGACAACTTAATTCTGTCACAATTTTTATGATATATTTTATGAATATTATCAGTCATTTTATTTTTTTTATTCAAAACGACTGATCAGAATTGCTTAAAAAATCGTAATAATGTGTAAAATACATGTATACACATTTAGAGAGAATTTCATTCCATTTGGAGAGATTTTATTTTTCAACATTTTCTACCCAGCCAAATCTTATGGGGTTTTTAGAAACTTTGAGATGATGATTCTCAGAATCGGTCCGACCGATTCATCTCAAAAACTATACAGTTCTAAGTTGGATGAGTTTGCGTGTACAAAAAAGTTTCATGTTGATCAGTCAACCCTTGCGACCTGTGGAGTGCTTACAAAAAAAAAAAAGAAAGAAAAAAAAAAAAAAAAAAAAACACACACAGACAAAGCCCTATAAGAGTGGGATGGAGACTTCGCTACGCTCATCAATCATCAATTAACTGGGAAAACGCTATATACGCGTTGTTAGACGAGCGTGAAGTAATAGTATGTCGACTTCGTCGCCAAACTTCTGCCTAAATTCGCCAATTGGGTAACATTTCTGTTATAAATGGGTAAAAACGGCTTCGAGTGGTACCAATTTAGCACATTTCATGTTTTTTCTTCGAAATAGCACACCCGATCAAGCTGAGAATTTTCAGAAAAGTGAATCGATATGTAATTCAGCTCCACACAGAATTTCAATCCTTTTGAAAATGAAAATTTCTCAATTTTTTTTTCGCTGAGTTATTCTAATGAGTATTTTTGAGATTTCTAAAATTCATACAAATTAAAGTTACCACCCGATAATACCACAAAACTATACAGATCTGAGCTAGATAAGGATGGAAGCATGATGAAAAAAAGTTTGAAATTGATAGCTATAGCCGTTTGACCTATGGAGAACCGACAAAAAAACATAAGAAATAAATAAAAAAAAACATGAGAACGAACACCAATTTTTTTCAGTATGTCAAATTGAATTCTTGCTGAAGCTCGTCTAAGAATAATACTTCGTCGGAGAATCGAACTCTGGACCTCCAGCTTGATATAGGCAACTGCTCTCTACCATCTATTTGAAATAACTCTAAAATTTATTCTGAACACATTTGAATACATATTCATACGTGGGGCCGAATTGGGGCCTGGGCCCATGAGGCCCACGCCCAGAGCAGCAAATTTTTAAGGGGCCTCAGCCACTAAAAAATGAAATAATACTAGGAAAACGCGGGATGCGCGTTGTTAGACGAGCTTAGGGGTATAGAAATCTAGAATGAAAAATAATTTGTCAACCCAATCTACATCTACAGACCTTGGATCACTCCAAACGTTCAAAAACCTTACGAGAATCAGTTATGTCACGGCCTTCCTCTTCATTCATTCCAATCGTTTTGAATTAATTGGTGACACTTGTTGCTATAGATTTGATTGGTTCCCGTAATGGCCTAAATTGATGGGAAAATGCTTTATAAATGCGTTTTCTTCGTTATTTCTCATCCGATTGATGCGAAAAATCTCTCAAAATGTGCTTAATAGTTTCCTTCATGTTCAGCGAAAATTTGAGAGGTCTTGCAAAATTTTGATTTTTCAAGTATTTTCCTCCGGGTTATTCTAATGGGGATTTTTGAAATTTCTAAAATCAATAAAAAAAAAGTTACCACCCGATAATGCCACAAAACTATACAGATCTAAGTTAGATGAGGAACCATGACGAAAAAAAGTTTGAAGTTGATAGCTGTAGCCGTTTGACCTGTGGAGAACCGACAAAAAAATATAAAAAAAACATAAAAACGAACACCAATTTTTTTCAGTATGTCAAATTGAATCCTCGCTAAAGCTCGTCTAATAAGTGAATATATTTCAAAATTCGTATATTTTCGTATGATATATTCTGACGATTTGAGATATCGATTAATCAATGGATAGTATCGGAAACAATATTATGTACGATATAATGTGACAATGTTCGAGCAATGTATTTCCACAGTTTCTTTACAGTCTTTGTCATAATTTTGTCGTGCCGTTCAACGAATTTATCTTATTATTATTCATCTCAATTTTTATGAATTCAAAATTATCATTCCAACACATTATTCAGTAACGGTCAGAGTTTTGAGATGATCTTTCCTATTGACGGGTTGATAGCCCAAAACAGTGTCTGAAATTGTGCTTCTGAATAAAAACCTGGTGCTCGACATATTCCTGAGGGAAAGACGGGGGGGGGGGGAGGAAGGTGCCTAAAACATTCGATCCCAAGTGCGCCAATGCTAATACGGCTATGTTTGTGCGTATCCAGCCTCCCAGTGACCCCAGTCCCAGTGATGACCTTGCTGACCTCGTAGTAGAGACTCGTCGAGAACCAACAGTACACGAACAACTCTGTGATGGCACTCGTCAGCAGTTGAAGCAGCGCGATGAACTTGGCGTCGATATGCGACGACTGCAACAAAGAAGAGGAACTACATCAGGACTTTATATATTCATATACATATCAAAGTACCTCACCAAAATACGTTACTCCTGGAGCCACTAGCGACTTAGGCTCGTTCCAATCTCGTCGGCCATATTGAAAATGTACAAATATAATCCAAGCAAGGCATTCTATATTATCAATACTAGGAAAACGCCATATATGCGTTGTGAGACGAGTGGATAGTGATAGTATGTCGACTTTCATGGCCAATATTTTGCCTCCATTCGCCAATTGGGTGACTTTAATTCCGAAATGGGTAAAAACTGATTCGCTTGGTACCAATTCAGCATATTTTATGGTTTTTCTTCAAAATGGCTCACCCGATCAAGCTGAGAGTTTTCAGTAATGTGTATCAGAATGTAACCCAACTTCACGCAGAATTTAATTTCTTTTTTAAATACAAATATTTCCTTCTTTTCCGCCATGTTATTCTAATGAGTATTTTTGAAAATTCTAAAATTCCTAAAAAAAAGGTTGACATCCGATATTGCCACAAAACTATACAGATCTGAGTTAGATGAGGAACCATGATGAAAAAAAGTTTGAATTTGATAGCTGTAGCCGTTTGACCTGTGGAGAACCGACAAAAAAACATAAAAAGAAGAAGAAAGAAAACATAAAAACGAACACCAATTTTTTTCAGTATGTCAAATTCAATCCTGGCTAAAGCTCGTCTAAAATAGGAAGCAGAATTTCTGTACAACAAAATCTCTCACACGTCACAGCTTCATGATCGCAAAGTGACGTCAAAACGTCAAATGGGTTCATCAGCATCACACTCCCAAATCTGCATCCTCAGTCTCAATTGGAGGGATTAGAAGCAAAGTGGACCAACCCAATTTTTTTCTCAAAATGATCTATTCGAACCACTTCATTCGTATTGTGCTATTTTTGTGTTTTTTTTCTGCGCAACACTAGTTTCAGAGGTTTAAACATGTGGACCAAGCTTTCTGGCCCCCATTATATTTTGGAGCAAAACGGACCAACCCACATTGGAAGTGTTTTGTTTTGACTTTTGGGTTGGTCCACTATCAACGAGCTATCAATGTTATTGAGGTCAGTAAAATCCTAGGTACTATATATTCAAATCATTAAATAAAAAACAACTTTTTTTAAAGCAAAATTAAGACCTGAATCAAAAAATCATGTATAATACAGTACTCTGTTTGATCTCCTTGGTCTTTTTTTATTATCAGTCGCATACACTGATACAGGAAGAAAATCACAATCACAACAAAAAACAACCGCAAAGCCCTTCAAAAAAGGCTAAACTGTGGCTTGAAATAGTGAATTTTAATCAAGTACGAATCAAATTCGATTGTATTTCTCAAACATTAAAAGTAATGAAGTAGTTGATGTAAAAAGGAGAGAGCAAAACATTGAGCGATTTGTTACATTCTACTGACAATGTGTAAGGTATCCTAGATTACTTTTGATTTCAAGCAATCAAGTTACATCAAGTGGCGAAAAAGTAGACAGTTGTACAAGATTGTGAGAAAAGAATAGTTACATGAAGCCAGTATTAAGTCACTTTGATTAGAGAAGTTTTTCGGCTGAAAGACACATAGAAATGTGATAATAATAATGATGTAGATGAGCCCACTCATCAGTTTGAGCAACTAATTGGGCAAGATTCAAATGCTCACAATCATTGCTGTGAAATACCAGTAATGGAGGGGCATTTTCATTCATTTTGTCTGTACACGGATTAAACGGCTCACGAAATTGTGATCTACTTTTGCATCAGTTCGATATGTATCCACACCAATTGTCCTGCACCAGGTGATTCGAAATGAAGCTATATGTGAGAATTGTCTTCTTATTCACAGATGGACTCGAATGAATATTGTTGCTCAACGACCCCACCAACACCAGGTGATTTCGAGGTGCGCATAAAAAAGAAAAATTGAAACTTTGGGTAATGATGAGTGAGAGGATGTTTACACAAATTTTGAATTTGGTTTTAAATAATTAAAATGGGGTGGTGAGATCGCACTGGTGGTGCCCCGTCCAAACGATCCTAATTTTCATCCTCAGCCTTGATTGGGAAACAATGATTTTGTATCAAGTTTCGATGTTATTGAAACTAGGCAAATGCGTTATGTGTTGCCGCGTTGATGGATGAGCTGAAACATATCACCTTATCTTTGGATTGGTTTTCTTATATATATATATATATATATATATATATATATATATATATATATATATATATATATATATATATATATATATATATATATATATATATATATATATATATATATATATCTATATATATATATATATATATATATATATATATATATATATATATATAAATATATATATATATATATATATATGTATATATATATATATATATATATATATATATATATATATATATATATATATATATATATAAATATATACTTTGAGATCCGAACCATTACATCACCGCCATCTTATTTTTCATTATTGATTTCAATGATAATGAAGAAGGCTTCGTTATAATCGTTTAGAGTTAAGAGGTGACACCTGTGGCTTGGATTTAATTGATATCTTGATAGCTTTGAGTGATTCACGAAAATTACATCATATATTTTTTTACATCAAAATCACTGATTCGATTTGAGTTAAAGTTCGGAATAATGTTTATCATTATCATCTTCAAATTCCCTGAGAATTTGAATTGTCTTGGATGAAAATTATTTCACAAATATTTCTCTCCAGGTTATTCTAACGAGATTTTTTAAAACTTCAAAATGAGTTTTCTCAGAAGTGGTTCAACCGATTGCGCCTCAAAACTATACAGTATCGAATTAGATAATGAAACTTGTGCGTGCATAGTTTCAACTGATTTTAAATTCTAGTTTGACCTGTGGAGCGCGAACAAACAAACGAAAAAAAACAAAAAATCACTCTCTGTCGGGTATGACGAAATTGAGTCTTCGCTTCGCTCATCCAAATCGAAACGTGTCTCATGCGGAACTCGAACTCTCGTCTAAAAGCCGTGCCTCAGCTGGCTAAGCCGAGGAGGGAGGCTAACTGACTCCGGAATGAGAAAATAGAAATAGTTGGGGAAAGTCCACAAAAAATATCACCGACACGTGTGGTCGAGTGGCTAGCATACTGAACCGTCATTCGGGAGACCGGGTCACGATTCTCGTCTTGGTCGATCAAGAGAGCAAGCGATTCTCGTGATTCTCTTCTGTCATTCAGATATCTGAATTTTTACCACTATCTGAAAACACTTGATGAAATACCGCTCATCCAAACATCTCACTCATCATTCATCGTCGCCAATAGATCTCAGTCATGACTAGAGTGCGTTGTCAAAATAAATGAATTTGAATAAATGAAAGAAATATAATTCGTATCATTATTAGGCATATGTCTCATTTCTTCGAATGTATAAGTTTTGTGAATTTAATGGCGTGAACTTTGAGTGACAAATTGACACGATACTTTTCATTCAGGAATCAAAATCGATGTATCCCCAGAATCGAAAGCTGTTCAATTAGAATGAACTCATTTTGCAATGAATTTATCATGAGGTAATGGAGGACAATTGCTTCAAAATTGACAAATTATAGATCGTGAAAGTTTCAAGAATGATTGTCTGAATTCATAGTTCATGGAAATCAATTCAGCGAAATATCAGATTTTTGATTATAGCTGTTGAACGGTATTCCAAATAGAAATTCCAAGGATCGTGTAACAGAGCTCGCATCACTATCTTGGAATCCTTCAATTTTCTCATAACATCGGAACTTTACAAAACCTTTGTTCCTCAATTGAAGCGATGAATGAAAGACACGGTGGTTTGAACGGGACACCACAATCAGGCGATATCATCCCAAGAATAGTTGAGGATAAAGCCTGTATTACACGGGGAATGGTTGCAATTGAATGCAATCAATTGACCATTGTAGATCGTCCGCCCTCGTGATGTCACAAAATATAAAAACCAATCAAGTGGACAGTGAAGCAGGGGAAATAGGGAAATAACCAATCAAGGTATCAAAAATTTCCCCTGCTTCGTATAAGTCACGCCCATCTACATTGGTCAATTGGTTTCTCAAGGTCACTCCAAACAGCCGAATGACCTATTACACAAAACCAAATGGCCGGACTGATTGAATGGTTCACAGCCTTCTTGAGGCACGGCCTGCTTGTTACGATTCACAAAAAGTTAAGAATTGTTTGAAATGTTTGAACAAAAGTGTCCAGAATTGATTTTATATTTTCATTTTTTTTCATATTGGGTTCTAACGACGCACTGTAATGATTACTAAGATCTATTGGCGTCGTATGAATGATTAATGAGATGATGGGATGATGAGATGAAGGTTTTATGGGTAATGGGCAGGATAGTGGGAAGGAAGCGGTCGTGGCCTATATAGTGGGAACCATCCCGGCATTAGCCTGGACTACAGAGGGAAACCACGAAAAACCCATGTAAAGTTGGACGGTGGCGGGGATCGAACCGGGTCCGACATGTCCCTTCACCTTCCGGATCACACGAAGCAAGTGAGCTAACCACTCAGCTACTGTGCCGGTTTTTATATTTTATCATCATGATATAATTTCGATCAAAAACTGCAAAATGAAAGGAATTTTCAACTTCAAACGTCACTGATGACAATATTGACTGTAGTTGTAATTTGACAAACGTCAATGTTTTGACATTGAGATCAGCTGTTCGCTATTTGGTTTCCTATTGGATGAATTGGATCACGTGGGCTCTATTCAGTGAATGAAAATATAGAACTATTTCCAATTGCGTCAATTGAACTCTATTCAAACAGCCGAATGGAGGTGAGTCATCTGCGCTTGCGCGCATCAATTGCAACCAACACATTCGGGCTATTCATTCCCCGTGTAATATGGCCTTGAAGTAAATGAATAACTGAATGAGAAAAATGATATGACTCATACAAAAAACGATGAATCTGGAACTGGCCTTCCATGAACGCGATTTGGGTTTCACTTCTGCAAGGCGGTGGAATTGAGGCGAGCTCAACAATCAGAAATCACGTAGCTCTCGTCACTGATTGGTGTTTTATCATCATGGTGGCTTAGAAAACCGCTTAGAAAATTGACCGGTGTAGATCGTCCTCCCTCGTGATGTCACAAAATATGAGAACCAATCAAGTGGACAGTGAAGAGGAGGAAAATAGGGCAATAACCAATCAAGGTATCTAAAATTACCCCTGCTTCGTATAAGTCACGCCCATATGCAATGGTCAATTGACCGATGTAGATCGTCCGCCCTCGTGATGTCACAAGATATGAGATCCAATCAATTGGACAGTAAAGAGGAGGAAAATAGGGCAATAGCCAATCAAGTTATCTAAATTTCTCCCTGCTTCGTATAAGTCACGCCCATATGCAATGGTCAATTGACAGTGTAGATCGTCCGCCCTCGTGATGTCACAAGATATGAAAACCAATCAAGTGGACAATGTGAAGCAGGGGAAAATAGGAAAATAACCAATCAAGGTATCTAAAATTTCCCCTGCTTCGTATAAGTCACGCCCATCTGCAATGGGCAATTGACCGATGTAGATCGTCCGCCCTCGTGATGTCACAAGATATGAGATCCAATCAATTGGACAGTAAAGAGGAGGAAAATAGGGCAATAGCCAATCAAGTTATCTAAAATTCTCCCTGCTTCGTATAAGTCACGCCCATATGCAATGGTCAATTGACAGTGTAGATCGTCCGCCCTCGTGATGTCACAAGATATGAAAACCAATCAAGTGGACAGTGAAGCAGGGGAAAATAGGGAAATAACCAATCAAGGTATCTTAAATTACCGATATTCTTCTATCTCATACAGTTGACCCCACGCCACTGATATTCCGTCCAATCTTGAAGCACGATGCAGTTATATCAACATCCTTCATCAGCATGTTGATAGGGTGTACTGATCTCCGTATTAATAACATGGACGTTGTTTGTGGTTTCTTGAGGTCAGTTCAGAACCAAAGGTCCCGATTGCCTGTCGCGATTTAGCGGATTCCCTTGTAAACTAGATGTAAATAAGAGTGGCTACCATACCTGTAGTAATGTTGACCTCACCAAATCAATGATTTTCGTAAAAAACAAATACAATTGTCAACATAATAGTTCTTCATGCATATAGCATTGTTGAGCATTATTGTTCATTAGACGAGCTTCGGCGAAGATTCAATTTGACATACTGACAAAAATTGGTGTTCGTTTTTATGTTATTTTTTAAATATTTTTTTGTCGGTTCTCCACAGGTCAAACGACTACAGCTATGAACTCCAAATTTTTTTCACCATACTTCATCATCTAATTTAGTTCTGTATAGTTTTGTGGCATCATCAGATGATAACTTTTTTTTCATGAATTTTAGAAATTCAAAAAATAAAAATTAGAATAACACGGCGAAAAAAGGAGAAAATATTTTTATTTTCCAAAAAAAATGAAATTCTGTGTTAAGTTGAGCTACATTCTGATACACATTTATAAAAACTTTCAGCTTGATCGGGTGGGTTATTTTGAAGGAAAACCTTGAAATGTGATAAATTGGTACCACTCGAAGCAGTTTTTACCCATTTCTTACTTAAATGTCACCCAATAGGCGAATGTAGGCAAAAGTTTGGCAAAAAAGTCGATATATATAAATTCTTTATAATTACAAAATAAAGACTCTGCCTTGTAATGAAGGTTGCCTACAGACACAGAATGAAAAATAATAACAACGAATATAACAAATTAGTGATGGTACAAAAAATAATAACAATATTGAGCTGATTATAGAGAGAAAAAAATTGTACTTGATTAAATAATCATTTAGAAAAAGAATGGTAAAAAAAAGAAAATGCACATAATATGAAAAAAAGAAAAAAATGGCTACACACTGAATCAATTCAAATTATATCCCTCTATTACTATCACTATCAGCTCGTCCAACAACGCGCATATAGCGTTTTCCTAGTATAGTTCGAAATAAAAGCGATAGTTGCGTCACAGGCAATCAGGCTCTGAAATCAAATTCTGGCCTCGGAAATAATTCAGTTCCAAGACACGAGTGGGTGCATCTTCTGAGGGCCTGTATGTTGGTATCACTACATTGTCGTTGAACCAATCTTCCTTATAGAAAACATGATGAGTGAAAACCGGTTCAAGAAAATCAATAGCATGAAGAAGTGATAAGTAAGAAGCCTGTAGAGGTAAGGGTGAGGTAAGGTAAGGGGTAAGAATGGAAGTGGAGAGAGTGGATAGAGAGGTAGGAAAATATGGATTCATCCAGAGAACGATGCGGGAATGGAATGAATTGGAAGAAGAGTTGAAGAATATAACAATGATAAAACAATCTGTAATGAGTGAGTTAAATACAAATACAAATGGTGCTTTGATCAGTGACGGCCCCTCAAAGGCTCCTGACACCTTGACGTGGTGTGAGTACCGTGATCTCCATAGCTGTCGTCGGGAGCAATGCATTTGCTCTCAGCAGGGTCAACCATGGCAATAGGGTCTGGAGTGAGGATTCAGACTGAATTCGGAACCCCGTCTCAGTCGGGAGGAGCTTTCCGGTGACCGGAGTATATGGATGGAGAACTGAACCTTGCGTCTGATTTCCATTCGATTTGATTGTCACTTTTCTTCTCATATCCATCGTCTTTCACTTCTTCAATATACCACATTCTATCACTTTCTCTTCCTTTACCCTCTCTCTATGATGTTCGAAACATCCGTTGAGAACCACGAAGAAGTACACGGACATGAGCATAGATGCAAAATGACCTCGCCGTCAACTCGCCTTCGAACCCCAACACTGACTCATTCTTCCGAATATTGTTCACATACTAGGAAAACGCCATATATATGCGTTGTTAGACGAGCGGATAGTAATAGTATGTCGACTTTTTTGCCAAACTCTTGCCTACATTCGCCAATTGGGTGACATTCACGATATAAATGAGTAAAAACTGCTTCGAGTGGTACAAATTTAGCACATTTTATAGTTTTTCTTCAAAATGGCTACGCCGATCAAGCTGAAAGTTTCCAGAAATGTGTATCAGAATTTAATTCAACTTCAAGCAGAATATCCTCTTTTTTGAAAATAAAATTATTTTCCTTTTTTTTCGACGTGTTATTCTAATGGGTATTTTTGAAATGTCTAAGATTCATTAAAAAAAGTTATCATACGATGATGCCACAAAACTCAACAGATCTAAGTCAGATGAGGAACCATGATGAATAAATTTTTCAAGTTGATAGCTGTAGCCGTTCGACCTGTGGAGAACCGACAAAAAAACATAAAAACAGAAACAAAAAAAAAACATAAAAACGAACACCAATTTTTTTCAGTATGTCAGATTGAATCCTCGCTGAAGCTTGTCCAACAATCGACATTTGATGCAGAATCATTGTTCTCCAATCCGGGCTAGATGAAAAGTAGGATCGTTCGGACGGAGGACGAGAAGGACGACCTTACCACCCCATTTTGATCATTGAATGAAATGCAATCAACTTCAACACCAGGACTGCGCTGTCTGTGACCGTGATTTTCCACCGCAGATAAAAGTATTTCAGTTTCCAAAAGTCCGGAACACATGAGTGAGAACCGTATCTGTGATTCATACGACATTACCAGCGTTGATATCTTCCACTTCGAACCATGGTCAATGTTCACTCCTTTGTATCAACAGCAGATGTCGAATTTCTTGGATGAGCGAAGCGAAGTCTCAATTTCATCATACTTGAACAAAAGTTTTTTTTCGCGTTCCACGCAATGTCAAACGGGAATGAAAATTATTCAGTTCGAACTTGGCATACACAAGTAATCGATATTTTTTAGTTCTGAGGCGCAATCGGTTGGATCTCTTCTGAGAAAACTCAATTCAATTTTTTCCTGAATTATAATGAGAAAAACCGAAAGAAAACTATTCGTGAGAAATATTTCCTCAGAGAGAATTCAAATTCTCAGGAAATTGTGATACACATTATTCCAAACTTTCACTCCAATAAAATCAGCCATTCTGATTTACAAGAATACATGATCCAATTTTTAAAAATCATTCAAAGCTATTGAGATACCAATTAGATTCAAGAAACAGGTATCATCAATCAATTGGGAACGATAGGAACAAGGTTTCCCTTATCATTTCGGAAAATAATTGGATAATGAGAGGGCAGTGACGTAATTGTCTGGATCTCAAGGTGTATATATATACATATTTAATAACCAATTCGAAGATATGTTGATATGTTCTAGCTCATCCATCAGCACGACAACACATAACGCGTTTTCCCAGTCAAATTTCAGAAGGGAAAGAAATTAACAATTTTTTTTTCTTTCAATAACATCGAAACTTGATACAAAATCATTGTTCCCCAATTAAGGCTAAGGATGAACAGTGGGATCGTTTGGACGGGACACCACAAGGACGATCTTACCACCCCATTGGAATTATTCAGAACCAATGAACTCCAACACCAGCACTGCGTGTATGGAAAAAAAAATGAACATCGTAGATCCTTATAACATTCTACATGTAACCAGATGTGTATCTGGAATGTGCTGGATTTGATTGAGTATAATGAACTAGCTCACCCTGGTGGTCTGGAATGTGCCGAATGTTTAATGAACTAGCTCACCCTGGTGGTCTGGAATGTGCTGAATGTATGATGAACTAGCTCACCCTGGTGGTCTGGAATGTGCTGGATGTATAATAAACTAACTCACCCTGGTAGTCTGGAATGTGCTGAATGTTTAATGAACTAGCTCACCCTGGTGGTCTGGCTTGTGCTGAATGTATGATGAACTAGCTCACCCTGGTGGTCTGGAATGTGCTGGATGTATAATGAACTAGCTCACCCTGGTGGTCTGGAATGTGCTGGATGTATAATGAACTAGCTCACCCTGGTGGTCTGGAATGTGCTGGATGTATAATGAACTAGCTCACCCTGGTGGTCTGGAATGTGCTGAATGTATAATGAACTAGCTCACCCTGGTGGTCTGGAATGTGCTGAATGTATAATGAACTGGCTCACCCTTGTGGTCTGGAATGTGCTGGATGTATAAAGAACTAGCTCACCCTGGTGGTCTGGAATGTGCTGAATGTATAATGAACTAGCTCACCCTGGTGGTCTGGAATGTGCTGAATGTATAATGAACTAGCTCACCCTGGTGGTCTGGAATGTGCCGAATGTTTAATGAACTAGCTCACCCTGGTGGTCTGGAATGTGCTGAATGTATAATGAACTAGCTCACCCTGGTGGTCTGGAATGTGCTGAATGTATAATGAACTAGCTCACCCTGGTGGTCTGAAATGTGCTGAATGTTTAATGAACTAGCTCACCCTGGTGGTCTGGAATGTGCTGAATGTATAATGAACTAGCTCACCCTGGTGGTCTGGAATGTGCTGGATGTATGATGAACTAGCTCACCCTGGTGGTCTGGAATGTGCTGAATGTGTAATGAACTAGCTCACCTTGGTGGTCTGGAATGTGCTGAATGTATAATGAACTAGCTCACCCTGGTGGTCTGGAATGTGCTGGATGTATGATGAACTAGCTCACCCTGGTGGTCTGGAATGTGCTGGATGTGTTTGAGTTTAATGAACTAGCTCACCCTGGTGGTCTGGAATGTGCTGAATGTATAATGAACTAGCTCACCCTGATGGTCTGGAATGTGCTGAATGTATGATAAACTAGCTCACCCTGGTGGTCTGGAATGTGCTGAATGTATGATGAACTAGCTCACCCTGGTGGTCTGGAATGTGCTGGATGTATGATGAACTAGCTCACCCTGGTGGTCTGGAATGTGCTGAATGTGTGATGAACTAGCTCACCCTGGTGGTCTGGAATGTGCTGGATGTATAATGAACTAGCTCACCCTGGTGGTCTGGAATGTGCTGGATGTATGATGAACTAGCTCACGCTGGTGGTCTGGAATGTGCTGGATGTATAATGAACTAGCTCACCCCGGTGGTCTGGAATGTGCTGAATGTATAATGAACTAGCTCACACCGGTGGTCTGGAATGTGCTGAATGTGTAATGAACTAGCTCACCCTGGTGGTCTGGCATGTGCTGAATGTATAATGAACTAGCTCACCCTGATGGTGGTCTGGAATGTGCTGAATGTATAATGAACTAGCTCAGCCTGGTGGTCTGGAATGTGCTGAATGTATAATGAACTAGCTCACCCTGGTGGTCTGGAATGTGCTGAATGTATAATGAACTAGCTCACCCTGGTGGTCTGGAATGTGCTGAATGTATAATGAACTAGCTCACCCTGGTGGTCTGGAATGTGCTGGATGTATAATGAACTAGCTCACCCTGGTGGTCTGGAATGTGCTGGATGTATAATGAACTAGCTCACCCTGGTGGTCTGGAATGTGCTGAATGTATAATGAACTAGCTCACCCTGGTGGTCTGGAAAGTGCTGAATGTATAATGAACTAGCTCACCCTGGTGGTCTGGAATGTGCTGGATGTATAATGAACTAGCTCACCCTGGTGGTCTGGAATGTGCTGGATGTATAATGAACTAGCTCACCCTGGTGGTCTGGAATGTGCTGAATATATAATGAACTAGCTCACCCTGGTGGTCTGGAACGTGCTGAATGTATGATGAACTAGCTTACCCTGGTGGTCTGGAATGTGCTGAATGTATGATGAACTAGCTCACCCTGGTGGTCTGGAATGTGCTGAATGTATAATGAACTAGCTCACCCTGGTGGTCTGGAATGTGCTGAATGTATAATGAACTAGCTCACCCTGGTGGTCTGGAATGTGCTGAATATATAATGAACTAGCTCACCCTGTTGGTCTGGAACGTGCTGAAGGTATGATGAACTAGCTCACCCTGTTGGTCTGGCATGTGCTGAATATATAATGAACTAGCTCACCCTGGTGGTCTGGAATGTGCTGAATGTATAATGAACTAGCTCACCCTGGTGGTCTGGAATGTGCTGGATGTATAATGAACTAGCTCACCCTGGTGGTCTGGAATGTGCTGAATGTATAATGAACTAGCTCACCCTGGTGGTCTGGAACGTGCTGAATGTATGATGAACTAGCTCACCCTGGTGGTCTGGAATGTGCTGAATATATAATGAACTAGCTCACCCTGGTGGTCTGGAATGTGCTGAATGTATAATGAACTAGCTCACCCTGGTGGTCTGGAATGTGCTGAATGTATAATGAACTAGCTCACCCTGGTGGTCTGGAATGTGCTGAATGTATAATGAACTAGCTCACCCTGGTGGTCTGGAATGTGCTGAATATATAATGAACTAGCTCACCCTGGTGGTCTGGTATGTGCTGGATATGATTGAGTAAGATGAACTAGCTCACCCTGGTGGTCTGGAATGTGCTGGATATGATTGAGTAAGATGAACTAGCTCACCCTGGTGGTCTGGTATGTGCTGGATATGATTGAGTAAGATGAACTAGCTCACCCTGGTGGTCTGGAATGTGCTGAATGTATGATGAACTAGCTCACCCTGGTGGTCTGGTATGTGCTGGATATGATTGAGTAAGATGAACTAGCTCACCCTGGTGGTCTGGAATGTGCTGAATGTATGATGAACTAGCTCACCCTGGTGGTCTGGAACGTGCTGAATGTATGATGAACTAGCTCACCCTGGTGGTCTGGAATGTGCTGAATATATAATGAACTAGCTCACCCTGGTGGTCTGGAACGTGCTGAATGTATGATGAACTAGCTCACCCTGGTGGTCTGGAATGTGCTGAATGTATGATGAACTAGCTCACCCTGGTGGTCTGGAATGTGCTGGATGTATAATGAACTAGCTCACCCTGGTGGTCTGGAATGTGCCGAATGTATAATGAACTAGCTCACCCTGGTGGTCTGGAATGTGCTGAATGTATGATGAACTAGCTCACCCTGGTGGTCTGGAATGTGCTGAATGTATGATGAACTAGCTCACCCTGGTGGTCTGGGATGTGCTGAATGTATAATGAACTAGCTCACCCTGGTGGTCTGGAACGTGCTGAATGTATAATGAACTAGCTCACCCTGGTGGTCTGGAATGTGCTGAATATATGATGAACTAGCTCACCCTGGTGGTCTGGAACGTGCTGAATGTATGATGAACTAGCTCACCCTGGTGGTCTGGAATGTGCTGAATGTATAATAAACTAGCTCACCCTTGTGGTCTGGAATGTGCCGAATGTATAATGAACTAGCTCACCCTGGTGGTCTGGAATGTGCTGAATGTATAATGAACTAGCTCACCCTGGTGGTCTGGAATGTGCTGAATGTATAATGAACTAGCTCACCCTGGTGGTCTGGAATGTGCCGAATGTTTAATGAACTAGCTCACCCTGGTGGTCTGGAATGTGCTGAATGTATGATGAACTAGCTCACCCTGGTGGTCTGGAATGTGCTGAATGTATGATGAACTAGCTCACCCTGGTGGTCTGGAATGTGCTGGATGTATAATGAACTAGCTCACCCTGGTGGTCTGGAACGTGCTGAATGTATAATGAACTAGCTCACCCTGGTGGTCTGGAATGTGCTGAATGTATAATGAACTAGCTCACCCTGGTGGTCTGGAATGTGCTGAATGTATGATGAACTAGCTCACCCTGGTGGTCTGGAATGTGCTGGATGTATAATGAACTAGCTCACCCTGGTGGTCTGGAATGTGCTGAATGTATAATGAACTAGCTCACACCGGTGGTCTGGAATGTGCTGAATGTGTAATGAACTAGCTCACCCTGGTGGTCTGGAATGTGCTGAACGTATAATGCACTAGCTCACCCTGGTGGTCTGGCATGTGCTGAATGTATAATGAACTAGCTCACCCTGGTGGTCTGGAATGTGCTGAATGTATAATGAACTAGCTCACCCTGGTGGTCTGGAATGTGCTGAATGTATAATGCACTAGCTCACCCTGGTGGTCTGGCATGTGCTGAATGTATAATGAACTAGCTCACCCTGGTGGTCTGGAATGTGCTGAATGTATGATGAACTAGCTCACCCTGGTGGTCTGGAATGTGCTGAATGTGTAATGAACTAGCTCACCCTGGTGGTCTGGAATGTGCTGAATGTATAATGAACTAGCTCACCCTGGTGGTCTGGAATGTGCTGAATGTATAATGAACTAGCTCACCCTGGTGGTCTGGAATGTGCTGGATGTATGATGAACTAGCTCACCCTGGTGGTCTGGAATGTGCTGAATGTATAATGAACTAGCTCACCCTGGTGGTCTGGAATGTGCTGAACGTATAATGCACAAGCTCACCCTGGTGGTCTGGCATGTGCTGAATGTATAATGAACTAGCTCACCCTGGTGGTCTGGAATGTGCTGAATGTATAATGAACTAGCTCACCCTGGTGGTCTGGAATTTGCTGAATGTATGATGAACTAACTCACTCTGGTGGTCTGGAATGTGCTGAATGTATAATGAACTAGCTCACCCTGGTGGTCTGGCATGTGCTGAATGTATAATGAACTAGCTCACCCTGGTGGTCTGGAATGTGCTGAATGTATGATGAACTAGCTCACCCTGGTGGTCTGGAATGTGCTGAATGTATAATGAACTAGCTCACCCTGGTGGTCTGGCATGTGCTGAATGTATAATGAACTAGCTCACCCTGGTGGTCTGGAATGTGCTGAATGTATTATGAACTAGCTCACCCTGGTGGTCTGGAATGTGCTGAATGTATGATGAACTAGCTCACCCTGGTGGTCTGGAATGTGCCGAATGTATAATGAACTAGCTCACCCTGGTGGTCTGGAATGTGCTGAATGTATGATGAACTAGCTCACCCTGGTGGTCTGGAATGTGCTGAATGTATAATGAACTAGCTCACCCTGGTGGTCTGGAATGTGCTGAATGTATAATGAACTAGCTCACCCTGGTGGTCTGGAATGTGCTGAACGTATAATGCACTAGCTCACCCTGGTGGTCTGGAAAGCCACCATGCAGAAGAGCGCCAGACTCGCGATGATCTGGTAGGTCAGCATAACTCCGAAGACTGACACGAGGTTCTCGACGAAACTGCGTGCATTCAGACAGGTCAGGCTCAGTTGCATCCATGACAATCAATGGGTACCACTCTTGTGGACCACAGTAATGTGAACCTCGATATTTTGGACCACAAGAAGAAGATAAAGTGGCCCCCAGCATTGTGGCCTACTCGATTGAACTCGAAAATTGTGCAAATACTTTGGTATTTTGGCCCTCAATATAGTGGCCCACAAAACTAGAACACGGGGGTCCAGTATATCTTTTAGAACGACTGAATTGGTATTGTGGACCTCAATGAACTGATACACAAAGATCTGTCATAGTTAACCTCGATAAACTGGACCCCGACATTGTAGCCCACAAAAGTGTATCAATTCAATTCAATTCAATTCAAAATTCATTTTATTCTGTTCCAAGAATTACATTGTACATGGATTGGTATACAAAACAAAAACGAAACAAAAATAATATGAAACAGAAGCCCGCTTAAGAATCTAATATTCTTGTTTGCGGGCTGATAGTAAGTTATAATACAATAATAGATTTTTAGTAGCTGAAAATTTAGGAAACAAAGACATGAAATGAACAAATAGGTGTTAATTATATAATTGTAGTTAAAGATTATGGAATTATGAACCAAGGAGATTAATAAATAGATGTTAGTATATTAACATAGAAAAAAAAATTGCGAATAGTGTAGGTATCACCCCTAAATAAATTAAACATTTTGAAATATCTCTCTCTAGTTGAAATAACAGAAAAACAAGTCACGTAGAGGTTTTTATTAAGTGATTAATTGATTATTGATATAAATGAAAGAAACTGAATGACTTTAATTACGATGAATCTAATTATATGAGGATAAGGGCTATATGAAAAATGCGTAAACAGCTGAAAATTAATTATCAGATGTCGTATGAATATAGTCGACCACAAAACTAGAACACGGTGGTTCAGAATATCTTTTCCAACAACTGAATTGGTATTGTGGCCCCCAATAGACTGATACACAAAGAGATCGGCATTGTCAGAGCGAAAACTGCACCCCGATATACTGGCCCCCAAACCGAGCTAAACTGGTGCGCTGCGAGTGCGTTTAGCTCGGATTGGGGGGCCAGTATATCGGGGTGCAGTTTTCGCTCTGACAATGCCGATCTCTTTGTGTATCAGTCTATTGGGGGCCACAATACCAATTCAGTCGTTGGAAAAGATATTCTGAACCAGCGTGTTCTAGTTTTGTGGGCAACTATATTGGGGGCCATAATATTGGGGTGCAGTATGTCTAACAAGCTTTGTTACACAAAGCTACAGTATACCTGCCAGGGATCCGAACCGAAATGAATAAAGGTTCCGGTTCCGGTTCCGGTTCCGGTTCTTGATTTACTCAAATGACGGTTCCGGTTCTGGTTCCGGTTCTACGATTAAGAAGGTTCCGGTTCCGGTTCCATAGTGTGAATAATGGTTCCGGTTCCGGTTCCACTTGCTAAATGATTTCATAATTTGTTATTTTTTTTCCTTGCTTTTGGTGGTTCGTCTATTTTTGGTGGTTTTTTACACTTTGTTTTGTTTGTCCATCTGCCGGGGACAGATCTTTCCCCTCACACTGCGTTTCGACTTTCGAGGTTCCTCCTTTACACCCTCTCTTCTGACAAAATTTATACAGAAATGGTGAAACAGGAGAAATTCCCGAAATAGCGAAAACTCGACCAAACTGGCCACACGCTCTGATATCGGTTATGTTTGGTGCATTACTTAGAAGTTGTACAGCTGCGAGGGCACCGCCAAAGAACGATTCTCAGAGAGCTGTGTTCCTTTATGGAGGCATACTCTCAAATGTCAATGTATTTTACCCGAACAAAAACGTGGACACAAAATGAATCAACGGTCATTTTTGGCACAATCCCGTGAGAAGGATTTATTTTTAAATGTCTGGAAAAAAAAATAACTGAAAAGTTTTAAACAAAATGAGTGAATAATGAGTCTGAATTAGGTATTGAGAACCTTTATGGAACCGAAAAGAACCCAAGAATTTTAGGGATTCCGGTTCCGGTTCTTGAAAATCAATAATAATGGTTCCGGTTCCAGTTCCGGTTCCCAAAAAATACGGGTTTTTTCGGTTTCCGATTCCGGTTCCGGTTCGGGTCCCTAATACCTACACTATAGGTACAGTATATCTAGTTTGTGGTCCACTATATCCACACGACATTTGGATACACTTTTCTGGGCCACAATATCGGGGTCCAGTCGACGGGCTCCCCAATCAATATGTGGTGATTGAGATAATTATTGATTGAAGCACAATCATTCGTAACCGATGATTATAGTGAGTTGATCTGTGACTATTCCTCAATCAATCAACAATTCTATCATTCGTGAGATTTGGCCAAAGAGTCACTGTTTGAGCACAGGCTATGTTTTTGGAAATCATGTGGGCCTATGGGGATTTTCATGCATTCATATCACGTGATGAAAAGTCATAGTTTCCAATATATTCGTATAAGATGTATATATTTCAATTTCAATTCATGAATCTTTTTGTGCTTCAACTTATTCACAACAGGATAACAGGAGAACAATACAAACAGTAATAAGTGAACCAAATATATATATATATATATATATATATATATATATATATATATATATATATATATATATATATATATATATATATATATATATATATATATATATATATATATGTGTGTGGGTTGACATTGAAGAATGAAAAAAAAGGAGAAAAGAAGAAGAAGCCTGCGTAAGAACTGAATCTTGTGTGCAGGCATTAGTAGCAAAAGTTAATATTCATGTTGGCGAAACATAGGAAACAACATACATAGGAATCAACTCGAGAAAATATAACAAAATCAACATATTAGTTGAATGAAATAGAATAATTCGTGGATCAAGACACATGTGGTCATACGTAATGAATGAGTAGTATATGCGAGTGTATATATATATATATATATATATATATATATATATATATATATATATATATATATATATATATATATATATATATATATATATAAATATATATATATATATATATATATATATATATATATATATATATATATATATATATATATATATATATATATATATATATATATATATATATATATATATATATATATATATATATATATATATATATATATATATATATATATATATATATATATATATATATATATATATATGTATATATATTCATTCCAGGAAATGTGATATGATAACAATACGAGTTAATCATTTGTAGATGACTTGGTTCATACTGTCAACCCAGTTCGGAAGAGAGAAAATGAGGAAGATGCAAACAATACTGGAGAAAATATTGTTTGCCATGCTGATGGAAATGATACGTATACGTCATTGTTGTTTCCTTTAGATAACGATTTCCAAAAATACTTCTTCTCAATGTTCGTATGAATAAGCTACTATAGGTCAATTCTGGGCTATTGCTACCCTACCGATGGATCAGAAGTGCTTTACAAGTAATCGTATATTGAAAATAATATATTGAATTATGTATTGGCTTTTAACGACGCACTATACTGATGGCTACGATCTATTGGCGTCGGTGGATGATGAATGAGATGATGAGATGAGACGTTATTTTATCATTTGTTTTGGATGGTGGGGAGGAGTCGGTCGTGGCCTATTGTTGAGGAACCATCCCAGTATCAACCTGAACGATAGAGGAAAACCACGAAAAACTCTGTCAGGATGGTCGACCATGGCGGGAATTGAACCCCGGTCTCCCGAATGACGATTTACTGTATTACCACTCGGCCACGCGTCTCGGTATATTGAAAATCGAAATTGTGCCTCAACGACAATATACAAATCACACTAGTCCATCATATATTGAACTAGCTTCCAACGTATTGGATAGGATTTATATACTTCATACATTTTCACGAATGAGAACATAAAACTCAATTTCACCATACCCGAAAAAAAGTGCATTTTTTTTCGCATATTCTTCAAATATTCATTATGACAAGTCCAATATACGTATACATGATGATTTTTATTCCAGTCCGGAATTTTTTCTGCCTCCATTGAAGTCATCCACGTGGAATATAACTAATGGAAATTGGAAAAAAATCCACTCATCACTACTCAATCAAAACTAGTGAGAGTCATGATCACAATATTCATATCTACAATGTGATTTGAGACTGAATCGCCACGCATAACTGAGTGACCCGACAATAGTTCAGCTTGATATGTCTCAGTTCTGGACCTCTATTCCTTAGATGAATGAGATGTGAGAAAAATAAAAGTTAGTGAGAAAACGATTTTCTCACTTAAAATGGCCGATTGGTAATAGTTAATCGGCCATTTCAAGTGAGATAATCGTTTTCTCACTCACTCTCATTTTTCCCACATCTCAGGAATAGGGGTCCTGAAGAGGGGTATATGAGTTTGCATCAAGGATCGGCAAGAATTGCGTATCGACATGGGTATAAACCATGTTCAAAGATACATTGTTAGAGTCAAGAATGAATATACAGGATGGGAGGAATTGAGCAATAGATTCGGAAAGGGATTACAAAGAAGTACAATGAGAGGAGTAAGAATGGAAGTGAAGAGAGTGGATAGAGAAGTAGGGAAATATGGATCCATTAAGAGAACGACGCGGGAATGGAATGAATTGGAAGAAGAGTTGAAGAATATAACGAAGATAAGTGATTTGAGAAGAGAGCTGAGAAAAAATAACAATGTATGATTTCATCAAGTAGGCTATGTTTGTTTGTTTTCCTTTGATTTCATGATATAATCATTACCACCTGTTCTAAAACAATCTGTGATTAGTAAGTCAAATACAAATACAAATACATTCGAAACAAGAGTTCATGATTTAAACCACCGAGAATAGACGAGATATCAGATAACATCACAAATCTCGATTAATTCATGACAGAGACGTTTCATGCCGCATTCGGACTGAGTAATCGAAAAGAGTGATCAATGATTTCATCTTCGAAATGTGAAAACCATTCAGAAAAGCGTGGAAGGCGATTCGGCAGAATATAACTTCTCTCATGATAACTCTCAAACGGTATGATGTATGATATTATTGAAAGGAAAACACAGACATTTCCAGCACCTTTGAGATGGATTGAAGGAAGATGATTCTCCTTATATCACAAATGCATTCAATTAATTTGTCAGTTGACAAAATGTAGTGGGTTCATATTGTCATATTTATTGTTCATCGCTAGTCGTGTGTGTTTGTTTAATTCAGTGTTTCATTTTATCATTCTACAGACAAGATGGGGGCGTTAACAGAGTAAAGTGTCTTTTTGCCATTTTCAAATGAATACCACTCCTCCTGAACACAGATATGTTTTCTAATCGTTGTAAGTTCACATGCTCCAAGAACCATATATGGGAATCATTTGAAAGAATAAAATGCTACAAAATATTAGGTTATTGTTGACTTATGACCTTTTGAATAACCAACATAATAAAACACATGGATTTATTCACTGTACCTTTTTGAGAGAAATACACATGCAAACACCATTTTTGCTGTGAATATTCCTCACACATGTAGTTACAAAGCAATGAAGAACAAATTTTATAATCGTGATATTCATTCAATTACAATTTTTCTAGGAAATTTTTCCCATTTTATAGAAAAAAAGAACACAAAATGTATCCATAGAATGAATTTGCATCATATCTAATTTGTGGTTCATTGGATTGAAGCTATATGCTCAACAGAACCTTTTTCAAAATCTCAACTCCAAAACTCAAACCCAAAACTCTTCAAACTCAACCAATTCGGACCAGTAGTTTTTGAGAAAAGGTACGTTGACGGTTCAAATTTGTTATACTGTGGAAATGACATGTTTGTTAATAAATGCGTATGCCACCCCAGGTAATATGCCATCTTTGAAACTCCCCAAAGTAGACATATATTTCAAAAACATAGATCATTTGTTTTTTTATGCATGACAAATATTCGAATAATGAAAAAAAAAATCCCACAATTTTCCATGTTAAAGCCCCGCCCCCTCGAAGGATTTGTAGATTTTTCTGAGAGTGTTATATGTATTGATATTCTTCTCATGTGCCAATAAGAAAAAAAACATCAGTTTCACAATTTACGTTTCAAGTAATTCGATCGAGTTCCAATTTAAGACTCGTCATCAAATGTGAATTTTAAAATTTTTCCAGTTCAATGATGTGCAAGTTAATACCCTGTAATATTCTACCCTCATCTCTTTCACAAAGACGCGTCTAGTATTACAGTGAAATATAACTCATACCTCATAAGACCGTTGTGATGCTCGACACAGCTAGCCATGTAGCGCTGCATTTCACAGTTAACTTCATCCTCATTGAATACTGCTTTCCGTTTCTTCTTTGATTTCTCTAGAGGAATCTTACATTCATTTCGAACATCATTTTCTTTCAAATCTCCACGGATCCGAATATCATTTCTCTCACGTATAATAGCATCCACAACATCCGCCTCTTTCGTACTTTTCATTCCATCATCTCTCATCTCTTCCTTTTCCATACCAATACTTTCATAATCCTCCGACGCATATTCTGTTAACGGTTGTAATAACTTGAGACTGTTCAATAGTGCTTTTTTCACTACTTTCTCTTCCAACGCTTTCTCGGTACCAATATCAATACCATTCATGTCTGCAATCTTGTGCAACGCGTACTCGCGGATATGTTTCAGTTTGTATTGAAGGATCTTGTATTGTCCGATCGCGTTGATCAGCATGGAAATAAACAAAGTGTCGCACGCTCCAATCAACCAGCCGTCACAGATCGCCTGCAGGGACAGCCAAATGTAAGAAAGCTCATACTTCGGAGTAACCGTATGATCATACGGAAAATACGAGCGATGCGGCAAAGGCAGTTCTTCTCCGTTTGTCAACGGTGAAAACGCATAATTCAATCCAGTCGCAAGACACATACACATGAAACCCGTCGTCAATATTTGAGAATATCGTTTGTACTGATCGTGAATGAATCTTTGATTTGTGTCGAAACCATAATCGGAGTGATTTAAAGCTTCCAGAGAATTGACCAGTTCGACGACGTCGGACATACGGAACAGAAGCGTCGATATCTTGATGATCGCCATCAGAATAATGATGGACAAGTAGATGTTCTCTGAGATGTGAGCCACCCGTCCTCCGCCACCGGAAGCGTCGATCGCTTGGAACAACAGAAGGAGAGTCGCACTGGCGAGAGTGAATCGGGGGAAATAGAATCTAAAGTGTGACAGCCAACTTGTCTCGGAATGACGCCATGGCCACAAACCGAACCAGCGTAGAATTTTGACATTCAAATCGAGACAGTTTAAAGATTCGGAAATGTCACTGGAATCGTGTACTAGAAGACTTGTCGACATTGTGGGCAACTTTGTTAGAGTAGTCATATCGGTGAAACTTTACTGACTATGAATCGGGAAACAGTATCCAGTCTTTATATATGCGCGATGAAGACATGAATTGATAATTCGTATGGATTTCTCACAATCGTTTTTCGACTCTTCAAAGTTAAACGAATTATTCATAAAGTCACTCGACTGTGTGATTAAAAGTTGTAATTTGTCAATCGAGTTCGATAGAGCATAGAGTAATGTTTTTTATGTCGTATATTTGTGATGCGATCGTCCTCGAATGACTTTGGAAAGATATCACAATTCACGTAATAACTGATAATCTGCCGTATACACTGGGAATATGAAACAGTTTCATGAAAGTTTTTCCATTAAAAGAGTCACGTGATAGATATTCTGAATGTCGCTACTCCCGTCAATTTAGAACTTATATTACAAAACCTTGAAAAACTGTTCCAATATCAACTTTATAAAGTAAATAGATGACAAAGTTCGCGGAAATAATATTCATCACAATTCAAAGCGATCTCTGGAAACGATTACCGAAGTTTAAGCGATGAAATATCGTGATTGAATACAAGTGAATACAGATCGAGTACGAAGTATAGGCCTCTATACACACACATGATGATTCGATCATCGGAGATAGCCGGTAATAGACAGTATAGGCACAATGGATGCTGCAATATCAAATTCTGATACGGAATAGACACTGATATATTTGATGACTTCTTCAGGCGAACATTTCATATTTCTTTCAACTGCATACTTAGGTAGATTGTTCAATATGAGCCGCATACTGAATGAGTGAAAGTATAAATCTTGCCAAATGAAAATCCCAACAATGCACTCCTCTTTGGGACAAAGACAAGGAATATATCTGGGACCTGAATTATTTAATTCTTCACCCACACATAATTATCTCTTCTCTAACCGGATACAACAATTTCAAAAGTGAACTGTGTGCCCGGCTTCATCAAGTGGACCCTCTATATTGAGAAAATCTTATTCAAATTAATACATCAAAATTATTTTCCAGTAAATTGTAAAGCAATCAATTATGAGTTTGTTTCTTATGTTATGTTGGTATATTTGTTCATCATTAATTTTTCATGTTTTGTCACTAATTTGAAATAAGTACCCAATGTTTTTGTATCGCTTTTGGTTCTCAATATTTGAATTCTCATATCACTATTCTTATCAAAACCCACACATTTCGAGGTCATTATTTGTTTTGTGATTCGTACTTATTTATTCTTTTTTCTCACACACAAGCTTCGGCCTATATGGGTATCATTATTTGAAAAAAATAAAAAAAAAAAACAACTTAGTTTATTCTCATTATCAAAACTTATTATTTCTCATAATTCACGCTCATTGTTCTTTTCTTTTCATTCGAGTGTCAATGTGATTGGAGAATCTTCCTTGTTTAGTCTTAGATACTATTTTTAATTCTGTTAATGATGAGTGTTTTGTTATAATGATAAATGTTAATAAATAAAAAATGAGAGAATATTAGTAAGAACTTTGAGATCATAGGCATACAATTGAAATATGTGTCGCTGTATCATCAGAATTCCGTTATATTAGGCCGTTTATACGTTAAAACCACTGATGATAACAAACTACTCATAATCATCTAGATCGACATCTATCATGCACTCCTGGAGAGAATACATTCAATTCATGCGGTTTGGAAATGAATTTGAAAAGCACGTGTGTTGTCCATGCAGTTCCCTCAGTTTGCCAATAGTTGATCAAGTCCTCATGGGCTTCAAGTCCATCAATCACCTCGCCATCTATAAAAGCCGATTGAAGAATTCATTCAGAGTGGAGGATTGATAAGGATGGAAGACAACATTTCCCAAGTCTACGAGAGTCGAACTAAGGACAACTTAATTCCATTTCCTGGCATCAACGCAACGCTGACTAAGAAACTTGGGCATCTCATGTAATACTGATTTGTTCTTTTCAAGAGCTCAATGTATGCGACGAAGACTATGATGGCTTCATGATTCATATCGGCTCAGCTGGCAGGTAGGTTTTGACCGAATTACCGTGAATCACAAAAAAAAATCATAACTTGCCAATCATTCGGTCAAATCTCATGAAATATTTTTTGAAATGTGATGAAAGGATGGGCACTTGGATGAGGAATACTTTGATCCAATACTTGATCTAACAATCGATAAAAAAATAACATTAATTTTTATTTTTTCCAACTGTCAAAATATTTGTTGGGCTTATGACAATGGTACAGATAACAGATAATTTTCGACATCATTTCGAAGAATTGAATGATGAAGAACAAACTATTTTGAGTAAGAAACATGAGTTTCATCCATTTTTATTTGGAATTTCAATCATTACAAACTATCTTTCAAAAAGACGACGACATGACATGAACTATGCCTACTCTTTTGCCTAGGCGTGGGCCTAGCCACATTTTTATGAGGTACATCACTCTCTCTGCCCCTGTCACTCGCATCACTATTCCATCTGAATATGTCACTACTATTGCTATCTTACAGAAACTCTGGGAACTACATCACTTTGAAGTGAGAGCCGATATATCGGCTCTTGGCACCAAAAAGGTTGAGAATCAATTAAATCCAAGCCACAGGTGTCACCTCTCAAATGTAAACGATCGAAACAAAGCCTTCTTCATGATCATAGAAATTAATAATGGAAAATAAGATGGCAGTGATAAGATAAGATAATAAGGATAAGATGGGACCTCACTGCTCACTCCATACCTTATCGCCATCGGTGACTTCGGAAGAGAACAAATTGCTCCCGGCGACAAATACTCCGAAGATCACAAGGCCTCAAGAGACTGCACACCACGACAAGGTATCCGGATATCCGGAAAGTGAGACGTAATATACCGAAACCGACAAGTCATGTCTATTTCATCATCACAAGAAGTATCACAATCGAGACTCATCATTTTGACATTTCCAATCACCATACATGTAATGTATGCATTCGTTTTCTGATTTTAAATGGTTCATCTCGAATGTGTGAGGAGCTATGAATATTGGGAAATGTTTTGAAAAGTTATATTTGCAGAAGCTGATAAAATTCGGCAATTATTCGTACTAAGGCATCTCGACACAATGTTACACACCGATTTTCAAAAAGTAAACCATTCCAAATTCATCAGAATTTCCAGAAAATAAACTATTTCTGATACGTTAAATCACGCCAAGTGAAACGAAACCCCTTGTTTCCAGTGTCCAGCACATATACTCGAGGTCGCTGGAATTGAAGATTTATCAGACAAATTAAACCAACAACTAATCACCCTGCAACTGGGACATCCTGAAGGGGCTGGCTGTTCATTAGACAAACTACACTTCTACTGAGGGTGATGAATGTCTGTCTATACACTCTGGATCGTCACAGTGCATGATCATGAAGCTTTC
>OZ023334.1:37406068-37408431 GCA_964007535.1 Brachyptera risi | reverse complement strand
TTGATTTGAAATGACGAGAATTATCATTGTTCTCGTGCGTTCTCCGCCTGCTGTTGGCCACAGCGTGATAACCCCTTATTTCTTCTGTCCTCATGTTAGTAATTAGTCTCGATCGGCTCTTCAATCATGCCGCGTACCAGTACTGTACAAGTTGGTGAAATTTTGATCGGAATTGTAAGGGGCGCTTCTATCGTTCTCTTATATTCCACGGACTGACTGTAGGATCCTCTCTTTGCTCTACCATGTTATCGCACAAGATGAAACAATCATGTGGCCCACAAAACACACCGTTTAGTCGATAGACGAATAGCTATTGAAATGTGAAATAGCGGTATTCTAATATTTGCGGGAAATTTCACTCACTAATCACGAACACAAAATCACAGCCTGTTTCGTTGAAAAATGTTCGGAAGAAATCATGAAGTTAATAATCCTTTACTTTCATGAGGTTGTACACGACGTCACATTCAAGTATTCAAAACGCCTTAAAACCAGTGACGTCGTTAGGAGTCCAAGGGAGGGGCGCTCCCCACCTATCGACATTCTCGCCCCCCCCCCCCCCCCCCCAAATAATCCATCTTTCATTAAAATCATATAATGTTGACCTACGAATGGACACGCCATGAAATATGAATACTTATTGGATGAGCGTAGCGAAGACTCAATTTCACTGTACTTGAAAAATCGAATGTGTTTTTTTTTTTTTTTTTGTTCACGCTCGACAGGTCAAACAGAAATTCAGATCATGATGAAACTTGGCACACACATGAACCCTTATCTGACTTGATGCTGTATAGTTTCAAGGCAAAATCGGTTCAACAATAATTCTTGAGATAAATCATTTTTAAGTTTTCAAAAAACCCTTATGAATAAGCCAGGCGGAAAAAATGACAAAGTGAATGTTCTCCGAAATCTTTCAAACTTCCACAGAACTCGAACAACATAATAATACTCATTATTACGGACTTTTACAATAATTGAATGTGACGTTTCGGAGTAAAAAAAAATAAAAAAATGCGATTTTTGTTATGTTACTTTCAATCAGATCTATATACAGAAGGCTGGGATTTGATCTTCAAAATACAAGGTTCTTATATTTCGATTTGGCCTATATTCCATAATAACCACTCATCCAAAGCCTTCCATTCGTAGGAATAATCAGCCTGTCTACGAGTTTTGGAAAAAACCACTGTACACAAATCTTTCTCAAGTGATAAAAACTTCATGGAGCCCATTTGTAACGGCTTGACGGAGCTTAGAAACAAAATCTTCATAACACAACAATGAAAGAGCAGAATCATTCTCTTCTTGCAACTTGATTTCACAAGTCGGACATAGAATTACTGATCTGATTATATTTCAAGAAAAAACTCAACACAATTTAACAATTCTCCAAAGAAGATTTCCTTATAATTATCATCATTCAACAGATATAAAATAGATTATTCTATATTTGTATGTACACACATTTGAATAATTTCACGTCTGCATCACATGTATTCAAGGAATTCCATTTTACACGTCTGTATATTGTACATATTCAAGAAGTTTTTCGTACACGTTATTCGTACACGTCTGGATTGAAGATATTTGAGACATTTCATCTCACACGTCTGGATTGGGAATATTCAAGGACTTTTGTCTCACACTTCTGGATTGAAGATATTTGAGAAATATTTGTTGTTTTTTTGTGATATTGTTGTGATTGTGTTTTCTTTTGAATATATTCGCTCATCCATCAACGCGGAAACACATGACGCGTTTTCCTAGTTAATATGAATTGTATCAGCATACACCCCACTGTTTCACACTTCCTTCTTTCTTCTTTGGATGAGCGAAGCGAACGCTCAATTTCGCCATACCCGGAAAAAAGTAGCTGTCTTTTTTTTATATGTTTTTTTGTTCGCGCTCCACAGGTCAGACGAAAATTCAAAATCAGTTGAGACTTGCCACACACAAGTATCCCAATCCAATTCGATACTGTATAGTTTTGAGGCACGATCGATTGAACCACTTCTGAGAAAACTCATTCCAAAGTTTTCAAAAATCCCTTTGGATTAACCCAGAGGAAAAAATTCGTGAGAAACATTTCATGTGAGAGGATTCAAATTCTCGGAGAATCTTAATCTGATAATAATACACATTATTTCGAACTTTCACTGGAATCGAATCAGCCGTTTCGATGTAAAAAAATATTTAATGTAATTTTTGTTAATTATTCAAAGCTATGAAGATACCTATTAAATCAGAGCAACAAGTGTCACCACTTGATTTTGAACGATTGAAACAAAGCCTTCTTCATTATCATATGAATTAATAATGGAGAATAAGATGGCAGTGATGTAATGGTTCGGATCTCAAGG
>OZ023334.1:37381068-37401068 GCA_964007535.1 Brachyptera risi | reverse complement strand
GAAAATATTTCATTCGAGAGAATTCAAATTCTCAGTGAAATTCAATATGATGATAATACACCTAATCACGAACTTTCACTCGAATCCAATTTGACGCTTTGATGTGAGAGAGGAAAATCAATTTTTGTAAATCACTCAAACCTATTCAGATACCAATTGCATTCAAGCATCAGGTGTCTCCAATTGATTGTTGATAATTAAAACATAGCATTCTTCATTATTATAGAAATTATTCAGGAAATGAGATGGCAGTGAGGTGCTTGTTCCTAATGTGAATGTATTTGATAACCAATCCGAAGATGAGTAGACATGTTTCAGTTCATTCATCAACGTGGAAACACACAACACGTTTGTGAAGTAATATGATTACTAGGAAAACGCATTAAACGCGTTATTGGACGAGCGGGAAGTAATATAGTATGGCGACTACTTTGCCAAACTTTTGCCTCAATTTATTTATTTATTTATATTCATTTTTGTCCAAGAGGATAACAATTAAAATGGAAAATTTTCAAGCCTCATCATATGGACAGTCAAGGGTAATATACAAGATAATGTACCGTATCATACACAACAAATAAACAAAAGAATAAACATGAATTGAAATAAATGGTAGATGCTATTTTTGATTCGCCAATTGGGTGACATCTGAGTTATAAATGAGTGAAGACGGTTTCGAGTGGTACCAATTTAGCATATTTCATGTTTTTTCTCCAAAATGGCCGACCCTATCAAGCTGAGAATCTTCAGAAATGTGTATCAAAATGTAATTCAACTTCACACAGAATTTCATCATTTTTAAGAGTGGAAATAATCTTATTTTTCTCCCGCCGTGTTATTCTAATGAGTATTTTTGATATTTCTGAAATTCATAAAAATGAAAGTTACCACTCGATGATATCACAAAACTATACAGATCTGAGTTAGATGAGGAAGCATGACGAAAGTAAGTTTGGAGTTGATAGCTGTAGCCGATTGACCTGTGGAGAACCAAAATATAAAAAAAACGAACACCAATTTGGTTCAGTATGTCAAATTGAATCCTCGCTGAAGCTCGTCTGATTAAACACAACGATCATATTCTGATTCACGTGATGATGAGTTTGGTATGAACCCATCAAGATTGTGTGCATGTACATATATATATATATATATATATATATATATATATATATATATATATATATATATATATATATATATATATATATATATACATATATATACATATATATATATGTATATATATGTATATATATATATATATATATATATATATATATATATATATATATATATATATATATATATATATATATATATATATATATATATATATATATATATATATATATATATATATATATATATATATATATATAATCAACCACAAAATATCAAATTTACAATGGAACTAGAACAGAACAATACGTTACATTTTCTTGACGTGCTGGTTCACAAGAAACTCAATGGTTGTTTGGGTCACTCCGTCTATAGAAAACCCACCCATACCAACCGGTACCTTCACGCTTCTTCGCACCACCACCCCACACAGATTAGAGCTGTGGCGAATACCCTAGCAGTGAGATCGCGGAGAATAGCGGACGCGGACCATATAAGTTTAGAGTTCAACTCTTTGCGTGAGGCACTTATTAAAAATGGTTTTCCGAATCGCGTCATACACAAGGTTCGGAACCACATGCTCAACCCTTAGGCAAGAGAGGAAAAAGAAGAGCCTCGAGCCATCGCTTACCTTCCTCATATTAAAGGGACCACTGATATCATCAGTAAAATCTTAGCCCAGGAAAACATCAGAACCATATTCAACACCGATAAAAAGATTGGAGAATTACTACGGAGCAGCAAAGATAGAATAAAGTGGGGAGATAAAGGGGTTTATGAAGTTCCGTGTGGAGATTGTAGTGACTCGTACATTGGCCAGACTGGAAGAAAAATATCAGCGAGAATTAAAGAACATCGGAAATATGTATTGAAAAATGAAAAAACTTCCGCCCTGGCCCAGCACGCATCATCTACAGGCCCTAATATTAATTTTGAAGGCACCAGATCTTTAGCTACTGTGTCCCATTTGCCAACGAGAATAATCCGGGAAGCTCTAGGAATAGAAAGAAGACCCAACAATATGAACAAAAGGGATGATAGTCGTCGCTTACCCCCAGCCTGGAAACCCGCCGTTGCTTCTGTCCCCGTCAAACACATAGTCTATTTCAACATTATCTAAATCTTTCAGCCGAGGGGTCGATTAGCAAACCTCCATTTCCACTACCTCACCAGCAGTCACTCGGAGTTCGACTAGACAAGCATGTTCCGTGGTTAAGCAATCGTCTCTCGGTTCACAAGTTGGATGGGTGACCGCTTGGGATGGTCCGATCGCAAGCTCATCAACTCGCGGGAATACCTCTGAGTTACGCCGGCCGATCACCAGAAGCCTAACTGAACTCATCATCAACAACACGACGAGCTCATGAGGAGCAGTCCTGACTGACTGAGATCCCTCATCCAATCAGAAGGGGTTTAACATCACCCGATCGAATCAGCACCGATTTTAACAAACTAACGACTATCATTGGATAGCTGATTCCCTTGATTTTAGTACTTGACGACGCACAGAATATTCTGGTTTCATTCGAGTGCTGACCACCGACCGAGTCCTGTAGATGGCGGAGCAAAGTCTGCCGCAACGTCGACACGAAGAGTTTCAACATAGTGGCATTACCGCAGAAATAATACTACCATACATATATATATATATATATATATATATATATATATATATATATATATATATATATATATATATATATATATATATATATATGTATGGTAGTATTATTTCTGCGGTAATGCCACTATGTTGAAACTCTTATACATATATATACATATATACATATATATATATACATATATATATACATATATATACATATATATACATATATATACATATATATACATATATATATATATATATATATATATATATATATATGTATATATATATATATGTATATATATATATATATATATATATATATATATATATATATATATATATATATATATATATATATATATATATATATATATATATATATATATATATGTATATATATATGTATATATATATGTATATATATATATATATATATATATATATATATATATATAAATATATATATATATATATATATATATATATATATATATATATATATATATATGTATACATATATATATATATATATATATATATATATATATATATATATATATATATATATATATATATATGAATAAATACACATATTGAATATATATATATATATATATATATATATATATATATATATATATATATATATATATATATATATATGTTCATATATATATATATATATATATATATATATATATATATATATATATATATATATATATATATATATATTTATATATGGATATATTCATATATACCTCAGCGACCCTGGCAAATTGTCCCACCCTTCAAACACAGCCTGGCAAACTGTCCTACCCATCAAACACAGCCTGGCAAATTGTCCGACCCCCTTATTTATACCTCAGCGACCCTGGCAAATTGTCCTACCCATCCATCACAGCCTGGCAAATTGTCTGACCCCCTCAATTATACCTGAGCGACCCTGGCAAATTGTCCTACCCATCAAACACAACCTGGCCAATTGTCCGACCCCCTCAATTATACCTAAGCGACCCTGGCAAATTTTCCTACCCATCCATCACAGCCTGGCAAATTGTCTGACCCCCTCAATTATACCTGAGCGACCCTGGCAAATTGTCCTACCCATCAAACACAACCTGGCCAATTGTCCGACCCCCTCAATTATACCTAAGCGACCCTGGCAAATTTTCCTACTCATCAAACACAACCTGGCAAATTGTCCTACCCATCAAACACAACCTGGCAAATTGTCCGATCCCCTTATTCATACCTCAGCTACCCTGACAAATTGTCCGACCCCCTCATTCATACCTCAGCGACCCTGGCGAATTGTCCCACCCATCAAACACAGCCTGGCAAATTGTCCGATTCCCAGAAAGATGTAGCCCGGCAAATTGTCCACTGGCAAATTGTCCGCCACTCCTTCTCACTTCCGTTCAGTGATACCCATAAAGCGCAGTTCTTCCCTGGAATATCATCTCAACGAAATAATGTAAAATAGGAATAACATGTTGAATTTCAATTTTCTCCTTTGAAATGGAGATTATTTTGGTTCCGTACTCCAGATCAATATTGTCAAATCACAATATTCTATATCCCAGTTAGTATTCATCATGAATGAAATTTTGGAGGTAACTAATGAAGTAATAATCATTTTCATATATGAAGTAATGGTTGAGTAGTATTATGTGACAGCTTGTTTCTATTGGTGAAAATTGGAGAGACAAATTTGTGATTTTTTGCAATTCGTTTTTTGAAAAGATTACATTCCATGATGACTCGCCTCGGAGGATTGAACGACAGAATGTACGTCTTTCTCGGAGTGAAAATATCAGCTAGAATCCTAGATCCTGAGGAAATGAGCAGGATGTTTATCAGTTAGCCAGTCTTAATTGGAAGTTTTAATGACTTGATTATCGGTGCCTACTCAATGGGGTGAACTCGTAATTGATATCATATTGAAATTAGAATAGCTCCTTATCACTGTCCGTGAACCATTTCCCTCCCCCAGTCGACTACTGCCCAATTAGTGACGAATTTCAGAATTGGTGCTCGGATCGAATGCTGTTCAAAGTGTGTGCGAGTTCAATTGTGTGTGTAAAATAAACTTCCTACTCTCTTTCCCTCATTCCCTTGATCACTCAATTCGATACTCTGTCAGTATTCTGTGCTCAATCATTGCCACACTTCCACAAAGTTTCAGAATTATTGATCTTACGGGCACTGAGATAATTGCGTTCAAGAGGGGGGAGGAGAGGGGGTCAATTTCACGCTTCCCCCTCCTAAAGTCAGCAACGGCTTTTGAAACTGTCCACATTTGCTTCATCACTGGCGCCACAATATTGTTATGTTTTGATATCAGTGCAGGGCCCAGATTCACGAAGAGTTCCAAGTTTAGAACAGTTTCAGGAGTTTTCACCGGACTTGGTTTTAACTCGTAATCAAGGAAAAGTTTGAGCACAAGTTTCAAGAATGGTTGGTGATGAAGTTATCACCAGTCCCGACTGGTTTCAGTTGGATGAGCGTAGCGAAATCACCATCTCACTCCCATAGGGCTTTTTTTGTGGGCACTGCACAGGTCGCAGGGTTTGACTGATTCACATCAAACTTTTTTTGCACACGCAAACTCATCCAACTTGGAACTGCATAGTTTGCTGGTATGAATCGGTCAAATTGATTCGACGGAGCGTCCAATAAACCACCCCCAATCATCGCAAAACTGTTTTCGTGACGACATAAGGAGAATAGTATATACGGGAAGAAGGAGAAGAAAACACTGCTCGCGAGTGAGATAGACTACAAATCTACAGATCAGATCTTTGTTAACGAATATTATACTTGAATCAACAAAAACTTATTTTGGCCCAGTCGCAACGCCAAACAACTACTTGGATATGTATCCACGTGAGTGAAAGAAGGTGAAGTTTATTCACGCAAGGACGAGCAATCGCCCATAACAGCAATAGTCAAGCCATCTGATATTCCACTAAGGCCCAGTATTACCAAGGCTAGTTAGTATTTATCCGAGACTTGCGGTGAGACCACAAAACATAGGTAACCATGGTGATAACAAGTTTGAACTGTCAGATAACGACTGACTGGACTTGGTAATACCGTGCCTAAAATAAACAATATATTGTGAATATAAAAATACCCAGTGTACCAAAATCCAAATTTTTGTTGGCTTGTTTATATATCATTCATTATGCGGGACTGAACTGACCTTATAGGGAATAATAGTTTTAATAACAACAATACTCTTGGTCATATTTCAGAAGTCAATGCCTTGCATCCTAATCATGTCGAGTTCAAAATAATGCATCAAAACATTAGAAGTATCCGGGTACATTTCGATGAACTCTGTGTTATTCTTGAACAACTTCACTTCAAATTCGACATTGAAAACCAATCAAGTCCAAGCAACAGGTATCACCAATTGATTGGGAACGATTGGAAAGCCTCGATCCTCTATCATAGCAATTGATCAGGAAATAAGATGGCAGTGATGTAATGGTTTGGATCTCAAGGTGTATATATATATATATATAATAACCAATCCAAAGATAAGTTGATATGTTCCAGCTCATCCCCCAACCCGGCAACACATAACGCGTTTGCCTAGTTGATAGCATACAATCAGTATAGGAGAGGAAAGGGGTGACCAATGACTTGGCAGCCCACATTAAGGGTGAAGTAACTTGAAATAAGTTCGTCAGCACATTTCAGCAACGTCAATGAGGATTGATTCAATTAATTCAATTTGATGTGGATTTTTTTTCACACATAACACATATAAAAATAATTAAAAGATACAGAGTAAAAAACAATGATGAGCATCCAGATGTGTGGAGCCTGCGTAAGGATACTACCTTGTGAGCAGGCTCAATGAGAGACGTTGACAAGTAAAAAGAAAAATGCATTTGAAATGTAGATGGGAGGTTGTGTGTCAACTACTTTGTACCAACCTGACGACCCCACATCGGAACTCAAAAACCGGAATGATTGAGAAACCTTGGATGGCATACAGAACGATTTCCTCAGCACATTTCAGCACGAAGTGGGCACATCCCAATATTGAGGAAGAAATTTTCAATCTGAAATATACTGGGAGAATTCAGAATTTGCGTCGTGAGATGAGCTCAGAAGTATAGAATTGTACAATGAAAGATAATTTGTCAGCTTAGTCTACATCTACAGACATTGGATCACTTCAAACGTTTAAAAACCCTACTGGAATCAATTATGACACGGCCTCCCTGTTCATCCATAACTGATTCCAATCGTTTTAATTCAATTGATGACACTTGTTGCTATAGATTCAATTGGTTTGAAAATACGCTTTGAATGCGTTTTCTTCGTTATTTCTCATCCGATTGTTGCAAAAATATTTGGAAAAGTGTATAATAGTATTCTCCATATTCGGTGAAAATTTGAGAGCTTTCGAAGAATTCTTGTTTCCCAAGTTTTTTTCCTCCGGGTTATTCTTCCGAGGATTTTTCAAACTTTCCGATTTTTTCCGGAAAAACCTTTCGAACGATATTTATGCTTTTTTATAGCAGTGTTGAATTTGCTTGTCGGTGGACTTCTATGAAAATTAAACCTCACCACTAGATGGTATTTCAATATTCTGAAATGACAGATGTATGCCAAAAAAATTTCGAGTCGATGGGATTTTTTTCGTGACCTGTATGGCGCGTACAAAATTGCAAACAAAAAAACAAACATAAAAACGAAGCCCATTAATTTTCGCTATGTAAAATCTATGACTATCAATATTGTAACGGGAAAAGCAACATGGCGTAAGTCCTATCCTATTAACATCATACCGTTTTCACCATGATGGAATCAGCGCTTTCGTGTACATTTGTGAGATTCGCTATTTCAAATCAAATCGTACGTATTAGGCTCGTATTTCAGTGTATAGTACATAGTTGTATATACTTGCATTGTTTCTGATCTTTCTCGTAGATGATGAGTCATTATCCAGTAATCAAATGGTAAATATAGCAGTAGGGCTCTTGACTAGGGGACTAAATGCGTCTATAGACGTATTTTAAATTTAGATTGGCCCAGTCAAATAGAAATCATCCCAGTATTGTTTAATGCAGTTGGAAAGAGCTGGATTCACAGATTGCATCACATCTATTACTTGTATAGATCAACATACAACAATACCAGCAAATCATCATAACATTTGTGAGGCGGCATCCCTTTGATATATGCATGGTGCGAAAGGAAAGCGCCATGTTGCTTATCCCGTTACGTTATTGATAGTCATAGGTGAAATGGAATCTTTGCTATGCTCACCTAGTGAGGATACAATGTAATGTTCCTCTGTGTCTCCATGGCTAGTAGCCATGTCCAAGGTGAACGAATATGGAACAGTAAACCATACTCATCACGCCATAAAGTTCAGAATAACATTCCCCCGGCTATTGTCTCTTGCAGAGTCCAGATATGGTTGGTTTATCCAACGTGTTACTGTTGTTTACTCTGCTGGCTCTCAGCAACACATTAGCAAAACATGGTGTAGTCTACTCCAGCTGCTGAGGTAAAGTATACGTAGAAACGTGTGTATATTTTCTCACACTTCAATTTTGGATGGTTAAAAAAAAAAAACTCAGAAATGATAGGATAATTAGATGAGCGTAGCGAAGATTCCATTTCACATTCCAAAGACAAAAAAACGGACTTCGTTTTTATGTTTTTATGTTGTTGTTTTTTTTTGATGATTTTGTGCGCGGCACACAGGTCAGAAAAAGTACCCATCGACTTCAAACTTTTTCTACATATTTCTGTCTAACCAGAATGGGCTGGGATTGTTTTTCAGAAGAATCGGTCGAGAGATTTTTCCGGAGAAAATCGTAGAGTTTGAAAAATCCTCATGAGAATAACTCGGAGGAAAAATACTTGAAAAACGAGATTTCTTCAAAAGCTCTCAAATTCTCAACAAATATGAGCAATACTAATACACCTTCTCAGAGATTTTTGCAACAATCGGATGAGAAATAACGAAGAAAATGCAATAAAAGTGTACATTTCATTGAATATTGGGATCAATTCGTTTTGAAAAGTGTATATGCAACAGGTTGCAGCACTTTAAATATCAACAAGTTGCAGGTGAGGTTTTTGAACGTTTGAAGTATGTCAAGGTTTGTAGATGTTAATTGATCTGACAGAATATTTTTCATTCCAGATTTCCATACTTCTGAGCTCATCTCACAACGCGCATCCCGCGTTTTCCCAGTTGTAACTACACACACACAAATGTAGTTATGTAACCAACTAACTTGACTCAACCTTGAAGTTATTATGCCCTTCATGACTTGACCAACGCAGCCTGCACTTGAGGACTCTACACACATCGCATTATTTCAAACCTGGCTCGATTCTGAAAGTCTCAGAAGAATGTGAGTCTAGATGTCATATCGATACACGCTATGATCTGAGAAAGGTTGAAAGACGTCAACAATGTAACTGACTCCCTTAATAATAACTGGGCTAACGCGTTATGTGTTTCCGCGTTGATGGATGAGCTGGAACATATCAACTTTCATCTTCGGATCGGTTATTTATATATATATAAACACCTTGATATCCAAACAATTAGTCACTGCCATCCCATCTCCCGATCCAATCCCATTTCCATGATAATAAAGAAGGCTTTGTTTTAATCGATCCAAATTGATTGGTGTAACCTGTTGCTTGGAATCAATTGGTTTCCTAATAGCTTTGAGTGATTCCAAAAATTGGATTGAATATTCTTCTACATCAAAACGGCTGATCTGATTGAACTGAAAGTTTGGAACAGAGTGTTTGATTGGATGAGCGAAGCGAAGACTCATTTTCAGCATACCTGAAAGAAGTGCCTGTTTTGTGTTAGTTTGATCGCGCTCCACAGGTGAAACGAAAATTCAAAATCAGTTGAAACTTGGCAAGCACAAGTGGCCTTATCTAACTCGATACTGTATAGTTTTTAGGCGCAATCGGTTGAACCACAATAATACATAAACATGAAGCAACAATAATAAACATGAAACAAAATAATTTGCCAATGATAGATAACAATTGTCTGAACATTTCGCACCTTGAGAAAGTATTTCCATCTCTGATATTACGTATGCAAATAGTCGTGGAAAATGCTTGTTTTTCACCGAGAAACCGGGTGATTCATTATGGAGTGTAATTAATCAAGAAATTCATTCAGAGGATATCTGAAATATTATTCAGGCGAATCAACATTTGCAGATTACAATGAATCAATTCATTTTCGGGTGACTTCAAAAATAGAACGTCAGTGACAGTTTTAGTACCACTGTGCGTTACGTTCAGTGTGCAGTGAACGCCATTAAAATAAAATGGGGAAACATTACGTCACGAATCAGAAAAAGGGGCGTCTCCTACGTGATAATTTGACGGACAAATGAATCAATTTGAATTTCCGGGATTGAGATGACGATTTCCAGTTCTCTCTGGAATTGAGGAGAAAAATAGCGTCATCATTCATTGAAATCTATTCCCAGGGTTGTTATGTCCTTTAATTTCCAGAGGTAAAATACAGGGTGCGCCCACCACATCCGGCGAGCGAGTAACCTTGCTGGCAAAAAGTTCGCTAGGCGCTTGAAAACGAGAAAACGAAGAGCTGCCCACCTTCCTTGAGTGGCAGCTTCAGTCAATACATTCATAAAGACAACAAGAATTGAATTAATTTGTTACAGTTTTATTTATATATTGATTGATCTCCATTATTTTCAATACAGTATGAATATGAATTGGCACAACCTGATTCAAGACATGAACATCAATATTGATGTGATAATTATACACTGAGTTGGTACACACAGAGAAATGGTACACAACGGAAACAAAGTGATTATTCAACATGCACCTGTACATAGAAATTGACTAATGAAGTTAGGAAAAAAATATTGAGAATAACAGAACCTACCTAAGCCTATAGGCTTGTGTGTGGAAAAGGACTTGAAGGAAAAAGAAGAATACATACAGTATTGCAAGAATAGGTGGAAGTACAAAGGCCTAACGATACGCACATATGCATACAATATTTGTTGCTTCATTTGGGGAACATATTATATGAACTCACATCAGAATATGATCACTTTTCATGATATTTTTCATCACATTTTATTCATTCAAAAAGAATCTCACTTCATGACTAGCTGTACCGGATATTTCACAAATTGTATTCCAGCTCAATTCAGGTTGAACTCTGCGTATTCTTTTTGAAAATTCTGAGACTCCTGCACTTCCTTCAACTTCTCTTGAATACTGCAATATATATTGATTTATATTTTGGTGAAATAACATAATGAATATATAGTTCAAAAATCATCAAATGAAACGTAGTGCCGTATATATTTTCAAATATTCATATATGTATGTATTATGCATATATCATATTCTGTATATATCATCATTTGTATATCTCACGTTCCATGAACCATCAAAAGACGGAATGAAAATAAGTTAATCTATAATAATAATGATAATAGGTCAAGACTAAAATCACAACTCACCATTTCGACAATTATTATTTCTGACAGCCCACACACAAGAGTTTTCGGGTTTCTTGTTTCCAAATGAAGATTAAACATAATTAAAGTATCTTTCTCGAAATTAAAAATTTAAATTGAATTTGAATTGATGCAATCAATTTCATTTCACCTCGAAACGTTTTTAGGTAATGTACATATTTATAGATTCGACATATTGGTTCAAAATATCATATATTCAATCAATTGGATAATTGTACTCTATGAAATTGTTATAAAACTGTGTATATTTATCCATAACTCATGAATATATTGATCCATGATGACATAAACAAGAATGAAATAATATTAAAATTGGAGTTGAATTGAGATCATTATCATCGCACATCATGCAGGGTATCTTTACCAGTTTATGATACAAGGCGATCTTAATGAACACACGTGTCGGCCATTTTTCCATCCAATTAAAATCGAAGATGATTGGAGGACGCAGATGAAATAGCTCAATCAACTGGAAAACTCGAATCATTTTTGAATAGAAAATAATTGAGAGAAAGCATAATAAAAAAAAAAATCTGGAAAAAATTGTGAAAACTTGTTCGTAAGCATCGCATCTTTGAATTTGCAATATTGTTTACTATATACACTCTCTATCGAACTCATCGAATAAAGATTTCACACTATAGCGCATCCAATCAACTACCTTCATTTGCCCGTGCCCTTGACGTAACAAAACATAACATCCAATCAAGAGGCCGGGCTGCTCAGACTGGGGTGAATTCAACGCGTCCAATCAAGGATGCTCCAAATGAGTACAAGTGAATCAAAACTGACTGGCCGATCGCATCTGTCAGGTCGCCTTGCAGTTGATTAGCCCCACTGGATGTCAGTTTGATGAAAATCAATAAACATCAGTCAAGTTGAGAAGCAAACGATTTTAAAATAACAAAGATATACAATCTGAAGCATCAACGTTATGAAAAGAGCGGCGATATTGAATTACACTAGGCAAACGCGTTATGTGTTGCCGCGTTGATGGATGAGCTGGAACATATCAACTTATCTTTGGATTGGAAATCATATATATATATATATATATATATATATATATATATATATATATATATATATATATATATATATATATATATATATATATATATATATATATATATATATATATACATATATATATATATATAGAGAGAGAGAGAGAGAATGACAATTTATTGACGGCTGTCCGCATAGCGGGATACGAAGATGGTACAGCGTAATATAGTCAATACAATATAGTACAATGGTTATTTACAAAAGTGATGAAAAATTTAATACAGAAAAATCCTGAAATATTATAAAACTAACTTAATTGAGGGTAGATAACAAAAGTATGAAAAAAATATGAAAATGGAACAAGGTAATAGAAAAAGAAGGTATTATTAATATTATTAAAATGATTGAAATTATTTGAAAGAATATAAATGGTGCTGTAAAAGACCTACCGAATCTATCAAAACTGAGTTAACAATATTTCTTAATAATACCTTCTTTGGGATTTTTTGATTATCAAGAAAAGTGCATAAAAATTCAGGAATGGTGCCGCGAGCTCCCACCATCAATCCCACTACATCCCAGTACTTCGCATCAATGTGGTATTTCGTTGACAGGTCTTTGATGCATGGAATGTAATGTTGTCTCTTTTCAGTATTTATATGAGATGGCTGTTCATATTCAGTCTCATATCTGATAGTGGGGTCCATAATGATAACTTTCTTCTCATCAGGTCGTATAGCAATGATATCGACTCGTTTGTTGGAACCATCCTCTGCTACACATGGGATTACATATGGGAATATATACATATATATATATATATATATATATATATATATATATATATATATATATGGATATATATATATATATATTTATATATATATATATATATATATATATATTTATATTTATATATATATATATATATATATATATATATATATATATATATATATATATATATATATATATATATATATATATATATATATATAAATATATATATATATATATATATATATATATATATATATATATATATATATATATATATATATATATATATATATATATATATATATATATATATATATATATATATATATATATATATATATATATATATATATATATATATTCATCTATTCATATATATATATATATATATATATATATATATATATATATATATATATATATATATATATATATATATATATATATTTATATATACATATATATATATGTATATATATATATATATAAATATATATATATATATATATATATATATATATATATATATATATAACTATATATATTTATATATATATATATATATATATATATATATATATATATATATATATATATATATATTTAAATATATATATATATATATATATTTGCACATAATAATATCTAATAATAATCATAATAATATATATAATAATTGGCATATAATAATAATTGAGTGACGGTGCCATCTATGATACTGATAGCACCGTCACTCAATTATTACTCGATACTCTATAATTGATTGTGGCCAAATCAAGATAGAACTAACGAAACTTCTTGTGGCACTAACCAGCACTAACGAACACTAGAGTTCTCATGTAATAAAAACGTCAAAATTGCCCATGTGCGGGGTTGCCCCGCACATAGCTTATGTCGTTTTTGCACCAAACCAGTACAGCATTACCGAAAAATTGACGGCACTAACGAGCACTAACCCAATTCAAGATGGTGGAACCAAAAATTTCAATTCCGCGTGAAGTTGGCCCCGCACATAGATGGCACCGTCACTCAATTATTTCTAGATACTGTATAATTAGTTGCGGCCAAACCAAGATGGCACTAACAAAACTTTTTGTGGCACTAACCAGCACCAACGAACACTAAAGTTTCCTTGCACTAAGAATGCCATAATTGCTCATGTGTGGGGCTACCCCGCACATGGCTCATGTTGTTTTTACACCAAACCATTACAGCACTGACGAAAAAATTCACAGCACTAATGAGCAATAACCTAATATAAGATAGTGGAACGGAAAAAATTCATTTTTGGTCATATGCGGGGCAAGCGTGAAGATGCCGTGAGCCCCGCACATAGATTCGGTAAGATAGTGCCTGCACTAAAATAGCATCAACGATATAATTTGCGGCACTAACCTGCACTAACGAAGCACTAACGATTGGCATTTTCCTAAATCTAATTTGGCCCATGTGTGGGGCCAACTTCAGGGAGGTGGGGGTGACAGTGTTCAGACAAGTGGCGATGAGAGGACTTGACTCGACGTGCACTTCGGTCCAGCTAATAACAGCTCGCATCGAATTTGCCAGCCTTTGAAGCCGTTTCTACAGAACAACACCAGATACAGCAGCGATCAATATTTTTCTGGAAAGTACGCAGGAAATGGAACGTGTTTTCGAATGAGTGAAGTCACCATCTCTAACCGGCAGACTTACGCAGCCCTCAATGCATCTTGGCTGGAGCATATCAACACAATTCGGTTGGTTATGTAATATATATGCACCTTGAAATCCAAACAATCGAGTCACTGCCTTCCTGATTCCTCACTCATTCTCAGAGAAGCTAGATTCTGGGAATCCCTATTCGTGATTAAAAGCTAACCAGGCGGCAGCACTGTCGAAGTGGGCGAATGGCCGTCCGGAGGCAGTTAGGCCTAGATGCCATGTTGTTGTATGCTTACACACATTATATTTGTAACTAGTCAAACGCGAAATATGCGTTGTAAGATGAGCGAGATATCTGAATAAGGTATGAAAGTCCTTGAAGGAGTTCTACCCTTGCTACTTTATCGACTCTGGTATTCTACACACCTTGATATCTGAATAAGCTATTAAAGTCGTCAAAGTAGTTCTACTCTTGCCACTTCACTGACTCTGGTATTCTACACACCTTGACGCATATAAAAAATACTTCATTGTTGGTCAACTCTTGAATCTAGAAAGCAGTGAATCTTGACAACTTAATTCTGTCACAATTTTTATGATATATTTTAGGAATATTATCAGTCATTTTATTTTTTTCCTTCAAAACGACTGATCAGAATTGCTTAAAAAATCGTAATAATGTGTAAAATCCATGTATACACATTTAGAGGAAATTTCATCCCATTTGGAGAGATTTTATTTTTCAACATTTTCCGCCCAGTTAAATCTTATGGGGTTTTTAGAAACTTTGAGATGATGATTCTCAAAATCGGTCCGACCGATTCATTCCAAAAACTATACAGTTCTAAGTTGGATGAGTTTGCGTGTCCAAAAAAAGTTTCATGTTGATCAGTCAACCCTTGCGACCTGTGGAGTGCTTACAAAAAAAAAAAAAAAAAAAAAAAAAAAAAAAAAAAAAAAAACACACAGACAAAGCTCTATAAGAGTGGGATGGAGACTTCGCTACGCTCATCAATTAATATTGTAATTTTAATGATTGATAATTTTAGTAATTTTAATTTTGTATTCAATATTGTAATGACATATTATTTAATTTGTATATAATATGGAAGTATCTGCCACCGCCCAGTTCACTGAAATGCCATCAGATGTCAGCCACTTTGCTTTTAGTCACGAATAGTAGTCCTTTATTTAGAAGGCCAAAATTGCCATTCCGTTCTCACTGAGAGGGACCTCTGATATCATATATCATTCGATTCGTCACATTCCAAACAATCGAACCTTGTATGATACTTTTAGAACAAGTGTCGAGCACAGGCGCCATGGCACTTGGAATATGGGCGTCGCCTACTTTTCGACAGTGCGGATCACAACCACAGCCTTCTTTAATCAGATCATTCTTCTCTGATACTGCCCTTCACTCGGGGTATGCTTCCCTTGTTAACCGATGTCCAATTATTTTAGTTCACAAAATAGCCGATGGTGTCGTTGTTTCCAGACCATGACGTCACTCTCCAAAGACATTCAAGTATATCAGTCTATTCGATATGTCATATCTGCGAGGATACGAACAACTTTGAAAATTTCTTACGAGAATTTAAACTAGGCGCGAATTCAATTGGACCGTGACTGTGAGTTCACTAACTTTGTTATGACTATAATATGAAGGATTTTATTCAATAATATTACGGAATATCATCGGGACACGTTCCTGAATGATGCTTATTGCTTGGTATAACATATATATATCGTTCAAGTTTGAACCTCGGTAAGCCTGAAAGCCCTAGTCGATATGTGAATATGACATAACCTCAATAGCGTAGCAGGAAATTGAAAGATTATGAAAAAATGTCATTTGTTCAAAGTTGAAACTTTAGATACCAGGGTGCAGTACATACCAGACCATGACGTCATTTTTCCCTGCGCGAGCAAATATGCGCGAACCCGTCAATATAGCCCGAGTGAAAGGGCAGTATAAGAAAATAATTAATGAAGAAGGCTGTGATCACAACATTCAAATCAACATATCTCACAAAGTGTCTGTCGGAAAGATCTGATTCTGATTGCGAACAACATAGTTGGTATTTTCAGTCGGAGAAGTGTTTTTTTTTCATTTATTCAAACAATCCGAATGTCAACATGGAATCGAGATTTTATTGATTTTCATCCAACCAGGTAGGTTTCGTATACTTCTACTTCGCTCAGAGGCGGGGACCATAGGTGTCATACATCAATCGATCAGGCACACTTTTGGAAATAATTCGGTATGAGAAACTTTCTCACTCAGTATCATGCATAGGCGCCATGACACTTTGAGAGTGGGCGTCGCTTAATTAGGCGATAGGCCGAATCATAGAATTGAAACTAGGCCTATATAACTGAAGAAAAAAAAGGGGGATCAAATTATTTCATTTTTTATTCAACGTAAATGAGTATTTGGAAGATAAAAATTGAGTCACCAAAATATTTCGATGATTCCAAAAATTTGTATGGCAACAAAACATTAAAATTTCAGTATTTTTTGTCGAAACGGCAAACTTTCGTTTTAGTCTACCTCGATTTGGAAAGGAAGGACTGAAAGTTGCATACATCAATAGATTAGGCACATTTTGAACAATGACTGAATGTATAATAATCACGAAACCATCATCATTCATGGGCGTCGCGACGCTTTGAAGAAGGGCGTGACCCATATTCCCTGGGGTCAAATCACAACTGAATTTGATATATCCAACGGAGTATGATTTATATCAAATTAAATTTTGTTGCAAAAAGCGTGAAATTGTATTTTGAGTTCAAAACAAGGTCTTATCAGAATATTTCCTCAATTTAAACGATATCTGAATGAAAACAGAACTTCGAAATTTCAGTTATTTTTATCCAATCATCGATGTTCGTTATCTCTTACTCCGTTTCAACTGAAATGAACACAATATCATATATCAATCAATCCATCACACTCTAGGCAATGATTCAATATATAATTAACATACAATTGTCGTGTATAGGCGTCGCGACGCTTCAAAGACCAAAGTGGGGTGTGCCTTGTCCCATATGTCGATGGGTCAAATCATACAGTAATATTGATAGATCAAAGAAGTGTGATTGGTATCGAACGGATTCATGTTGCGAACAGTGTAAAATAGTATTCTTAGTTCAGAACATCTTCTATCAAAATATTTCATCAATTTATTATCTGAATGACAGCAAACTCTGGGAATCCAATTTTTCTATCAAAAGTCGATATTCGTTACATCTCACTCCGTTTTAAGAAAATGGAGCACTGAGATCAATCATACCTTAGGCAATGATTCAGTATATAGGCCCATATACAATTATTGTCATGTAAAGGCGTCGCGACGCCTCGAAGTAGTGCGTGGCCTATATGTAGATGGGTCTAATCAGAATTGGAACGTATATCCAACGAAGTATTGTTCAGATCGGATGGAATTTTATTGCGAGCAGAGTAAAAGTATATTCTGAATTGTACAATGTTCAGTCATCTTCAGAAAGCATCTTACATTAAAAAAACGTCCGTAAAGTAAGCCCACCACATGAAAGAATATGGATATATTATTTCATCATTCGTCCGGTGCTCCGTTAGTGCCCATTAGTGCGGTAAAAAATTCCGTTAGTACCACTTTGGTTTCGCCGTTATAACTCGTTGTTCATGTGAGGAGCCAACTTCAAAACAGCTTCTCACATAACTACGATTTTGAAAATTCCAACGACATTCATTAGTGCTCCGTTGGTGCCCGTTAGTGCCGTGAAAGTTTCGTTAGTACCGGTTCGGTTCCGTCGTTATGACGGATTCAATTTTTGAGACCAGCACCTCACATATCTTCGATATTGAAAATTCCAACGACATTAGTTGAAGATTTGTTAGTACCGTTTAGTGCCATAGAATTTTCCGTTTGTATCACTTTGGTTCCGCCGTTATAACGCGTTATCCATGTGAAAGGCCAACATCACGCCAGCTCATCATCTCTGCCGCTGATCCTGGAGTTTCGGAAGTCCTATCCCACCTCTCCACGATAAGTCACACAGGGACTTGTGAAGCCCATAAGGAAAAAACAGAAATCGTTGATACTTCGTTAGTACCGATTGATGTGGTCAACATTTTCTCGTTGGTACTGCTTTCATTAGGTCAGAAATCAGAATGAATGTTGAGGTCTATTTTCTGGAATTGAATTTGTTATGACCGGAAGAAGTGAATATCGGAGAAAATATCGACGGTACTAACATGGTACTAACGAAGTACTTACGATTGTATCCGGAGATTTCCGAATCAGAGATATGTGTGCGGCTGGTTTCGAAAATTGAATCCGTCATAACGGCGGAACCGAACCGGTACTAACAAAACTTTCGCGGCACTAACGGGCACCAACAAAGTCCTGATTGGAGTCGTTGGAATTTTCAAAATATATATATTAAATATATGTATGGAATATAATATATATTTTATATATTCATGATACATCGGATATATATATATATATATATATATATATATATATATATATATATATATATATATATATATATATATATATATATATATATATATATATTCATATATATATATATATATATATATATATATATGAATATATATATATATATATATATATATATATATATATATATATATATATATATATATATATATATATATATATATGAATATATATATATATATATATGGATATATATATATATATATATATATATATATATATATATATATATATATATATATATATATATATATATATATATATATATATATATATATATATATATATATATATATATATATATATATATATATATGTATATATATACATATATATATATATATATATATATATATATATATATATATATATATATATATATATTCATGGATATATATATTTATATATGACTCCATATATATATATATATATATATATATATATATATATATATATATATATATATATATATATATATATATATATATATATTATATATATATATATATTTATATATATATATATATTATATATATATATATATATATATATAGTATATATATATATATATATATATATATATATATATATATATATATATATATATATATATAATATATATATATATATATATATATATATATATATATATATATATATATATATATATATATATAAAAAAATATATATATATATATAAATATATATATATATATATATATATATATATATATATATTTATATATATATATATATATATATATATATATTATAAAATAT
>OZ023334.1:37370973-37380868 GCA_964007535.1 Brachyptera risi | reverse complement strand
TATATATATATATTTATATATATATATATATATATATATATATATATATGTATATATATATATATATATATATATATATATATATATATATAAATATATATATATATATATATATATATATATATATATATATATATATATATATATATTCATATATATATATATATATATATATATATATATATATATATATATATATATATATATATATATATATATATATATATATATATATTTATTCTCAAGACTCGATATTTCTTTCCTTCATCGATGTGGAACCTAGTTCCTAGGGATTCATCCCATAAAACATTGTAACACGAACATGTCCTCCAGAAGCGACGTTGGATTTAATAGCGGTTGAGCTGTGATCACGAAACTTTGCCAGACGAACAACTCCTAACTTTACTCAATGAGATCAAACCACAGCATCACAAACCAATACCATCTCGATAGTGGACCTCACCTCTTTGTCATCATCGAATCCATCTCATGGGTAAACCATGAATTTTCCTGGGGTCAATGAAATTGGGAAATGACACAAATCTATATTTTTCTTCATTTAGGTTATGTAAGGATGCCAGGTAGGATATTGGGGACTGGTACCACAAGGTTGTTATAACGCCCGAAATGAAGAAACATCGGACATATTGTCATCATCATTGATCTCTCTCACTTCATCAGCTTCTTGAGCTGGATCATGCAATCCACAGTGATATGGTATACATTGCTTCTATGAATTCAACAATGAGAACATTCCCAACATGATCAAATATTATAACTCATCCCAAGTCCATTCGTGTGGTGCCTAATTTAGATACGTTGAATTATCAAATTGAAGAAGATTTTTTCATTTGCAGCCTCTTCAATGGGTGTAGGCAACTCATTGTTTTGCCAGATACAATCATAGAATGAAGATTCACTCATTTCACATCTCTCATTTCCCCTTAAATAGAAGCCAGGAGAGTTGGAGCTTCTGATGCCATACTCATGTACATTCGTTATTTTCAAATAGTTCGAATTAGAATAATCTGATTTAATCCTCGTTTTACTTCAAATATTGATAACATTCCACATAACTTTATTCATCCAGTCATATTCATCGCCAACATCTCTTGAATGGATGCATACTTATCACATCTAAGAATACAACTCATAACTTGATTCTGTAAAATGTGTGGTCACTGTTTATCACTAACAAGTGCCTGTTATAGGATTGTCGTTGAACTTCATTTCAACCAACAATGGATATCATGACGATTATTCAAGAGATAGTGAATAATTCGAATATCTACTTTTGTAATAAATAATTTCTATTCTTCCACTCGCTTAATCCATCATCTCTTCCTCACAATTATATTATCATCATTTATCCTCCTCTCTGATTGGTTCTTGTATTCGAAATGACATTGATGATTCTTTTCTGAACTTCCACCGAGTCAACTCTCCAATCATATATTCATTCATCCAGTCTTTCATTTAATTTTATTGCTCATTTCTCAGTATTATTCATTTTCATCGAATTAGATTTCTTCTTCATACTTTTCATTTTTCATTTAAATATTCTATGTTCGTGGCTGATCAAATTTGTTGTAATTGAGCTCTCGATGCTGGAATCCGACAAAGCCAAGTAGATTTGTGTCCGGGGTTTGAGCCAATCAATGGTAGTAGTTGAGAGGCTGAACGCATGCTTAACTCGAGCGCTGGCGAACAGCTGATCAGGTCACACATACTGTTCTACAATACACATCACATTTATCAACAATGCTGACTGAGAATGTACTCATCGCAAAAAATGAAACCAGTAAATGAAATGCAAATTAGAATTATGAGATGAATTTATTGGACCATCGTTTACATGAAAAGTTGTGCTCGTAGTTTCACATTCTCGATCTCGACAATCTTGTATTTTCATTGGTCATATCGGGTTTGATTATTCTCTCAATATCATCTATTTTATTGACATATTGTATGGAAGCATACATACATTCCATACTGTGACTCACGAAGCCAAATTGGGCTTGTCTGTCTATGGTATGAACACAATGATTTTCAAACAGACGTGAACACTTTACTGATGACCACGATCTATTGGCGTCGGTGCATGACATATTAGATGGTGAAATGTTGAGGTGAAAGGTTATTTAATCGGGTGTTTTTGGAGAGTGGTGAGAATTCGGTCGTCATCTATTGTTAAGGAACCATCCCAGTATCAACCCGAACGACAGAGAGAAACCACGAAAAATCCCGGTCGGGATGGTCGAACATGTCGAGAATCGAGCCCCGGTCTCCCGAACGAAGATTCGGTGTGTTAACCATTCGGTCACTCGTTTCAGTTCACCGATGAAAGAAGTTTGATACATAGAAAGCTTAGAATATCGGACTTTGATTCGAACTCCGCCACCGTCCATTTTTATAGAGATTCCTCCTGCTTCTTCTTTGTAGTCTCTGATCTGATTCCTATACATTGAAGGCCACGGCCGATTCCTTCCGACTATCTCTCATATATCCAACACTATATTTTCTTCATTCAAAATCACAGACGATCAGCCTGCATGAGGCTTTAGGGATTTGTGAACTTATATGTATTTATTTCGGGAATCAATAACATAGATTACAACTTCATCATATGGAGAATATCAATGTCACTATCCCATCACCAGATCAATGAATGATCTAATACTAGACAAACGCGAAATAAGCGTTGTAGGATGAGTGAGATATCCCAATAAGGTATAAAAGTCGTTTAAGTAGTTCTACCCTTGCTACTTTATTGACTCTGGTATTCTACACACCTTGATATCTGAATAAACCATAAAAGTCGATAAAGTAGTTCTACTCTTGCCACTTTATTGACTCTGGTATTCTACACACCTTGACGCATATAAAAAATACTTCATTGTTGGTCAACTTTTGAATCTAGGAAGCAGTGAATCTCAACAACTTAATTCTGTTACAATTTTTATGATATATTTTATGAATATTATCAGTCATTTTATTATTTTTCTTCGAAATGACTGATCAGAATTTCTTACAAAATCTTAATAATGTGTACAATCCATGTATACACATTTAGAGCAAATTTCATCCCATTTGGAGAGATTTTATTTTTGAACATTTTCCGCCCAGCCGAATCTTATGGGGTTTTTAGAAACTTTGAGATGATTTTTCTCAAAATCGGTCCGACCGATTCATCCCAAAAACTATACAGTTCTAAGTTGGATGAGTTAGCGTGTACAAAAAAGTTTCATGTTGGTCAGTCAACCCTTGCGACCTGTGGAGTGCTTACAAACATAAAAAAAACACACAGACAAAGCCCTATAAGAGTGGGATGGAGACTTCGCTACGCTCATCAATCAATAGAGATTGTTCATCTGTTCAGTACATCGCCAATCCCGATATCAATCAATGACAAATCAATTTCGATTTCGAAAACATTTCATGATTTCCAGACAGTTTCTTCGTTCACATGTGAGTGGATAATGCTGATGTGCTGGATGTGTGTAACATCACCTGGAATCTTCGTTGGAAATGAGAGTTTGATCGGTAAGAATCCTCAGATTCCAGTTCAGTATTGTGAAGTCATCACCAGACAAGATGATGATTCATTTGCTCGGTTTGCCACAGCCTGAAATATTATCTATGATTTGGTTTCCTGGCAACCGGATCCCGAATATAATTATTCAGATGCCACAAGTGAAGTTTCAATCATTTCAGCACTATGTCTGTATCAGTGAACATTCTGACAATTTTTTTTTTCAATAACATCGAAACTTGATACAAAATCATTGTTCCCCAAATAAGGCTGTGGATGAAAGATAGGATCGTTTGGATGGGGCACCACAATGGCGATCTCACCACCCCGTTTTAAATGTTTATAATCAATGAACTTCAACAGCAGGACTGTGCTGTTGGTGACCATAAATTTCCGCCGCAGGTAACAGTCTTTCAGTTTCCGAAAGTCAGGAACACATTATAAGTAAAAACCGTTCTTGTGATATATATCCGGACATTATCAGCATTGGTATCAAGAGTGAACAAAACACACGAACGTTGATATATTCCACTTTGAAATAAGTCTCTCGGGCAATGATCACTTCTTTCCATCGACAAACAGCAGATGTAAAGTTCATCACAATACAAAATGGGAGAAAAATGAGTGATAGGCCTAAACTGTAATAATTAGGTCTATCACTCTACTGATCAAAGGTCACAATACAGATATCGATGACACATATCCTGACAATTCCATCATTGAATGCTGAATTTGAACAAATGCAACAATCTCATCCCTATGAATTTCAATAAGTGAGTATTCATGACAATTCCTGGTTAATTTATTTGATCGTTCCCAATGCTCTTCTCTTTCTTTCAAGCTCTCTATTCAGTTGGATTGGTTCTCACCTGATCGATCATCATTGTCACCGTGGTTCTCTCTTCTCGAGGAATCTATTCCCGACTATTGTCGTATGTCTTCGTCCATCTTATATATCATGAAATTGTTAGACGAGCTTTAGCGAGGATTCAATTTGACATACTGAAAAAAATTGGTGTTCGTTTTTATGTTTTTTTCATGTTTTTTTGTCGGTTCTCCACAGGTCAAACGGCTACAGCTATCAATTTAAAACTTTTTTTCATCATGGTTCCTCATCTAGCTTAGATCTTTATAGTTTTGTGGCATTATCGGGTGGTAACTTTTTTTTTTATGAATTTTAGAAATTTCAAAAATCCCTATTAGAATAACCCGGAGGAAAATACTTGAAAAATCAAAATTTTTCAAGACCTCTCAAATTTTCGCCGAATATAAAGGAAACTATTAAGCACATTTTGAGAGATTTTTCGCATCAATCGGATGAGAAATAACGAAGAAAACGCATTTATAAAGCATTTAAAGCATTTTCCCATCAATTTAGGCTATTACGGGAACCAATTAAATCTATAGCAACAAGTCTCACTAATTAATTCAAAACGATTGAAATGAATGAAGAGGAAGGCCGTGACATAACTGATTCTCGTAAGGTTTTTGAACGTTTGGAGTGATCCAAGGTCTGTAGATGTAGATTGGGTTGACAAATTATTTTTCATTCCAGATTTCTATACCCCTAAGCTCGTCTAACAACGCGCATCCCGCGTTTTCCTAGTGTTTATTCAATGGAGATTCGTAATCATGAGTAGGATTTTCTCTCTCATTTCTCTTATCCACATGAATTCCAACTGCATGATTTCCCTACTTCTCATGTTCCGTGATTCCATTCCAGCATTCAAAAGAAGCATTCCTGCTTCTCAATCATATCTCTTATTGAATTTCATGTCCGCCAATCTTTCCTCACTCTGATACAGAAATATATATTTTTCTTTGCGATTCGTTACATCTTATTCCGATTATCTCGGGTACCCCAATGCTGCTCTCACTACTTATTTCAGCATTCGTGATTCGTTATTTGAGATATTGATTATTCAATTCGATTTTATTTGAGATACGATTCCATTTGAGATTACTGATTACTATTTCATATCCAGCAATGATATTCATACATCAGTTCAATCTATTCAGTAATAATTTCAAAAAATATATATCAGATTCAGTCTCATATATAATATCAAGCTCATCAACTACTGATTAAGCAATTTTCTCTGACACTGCCTAGTATTTGAGGAGACAATGAAGCTTCTGATTTAGCCTTGACCCAACTTGTACAGGGCTCTCCTCTCACCAGCAACCCCGCTGAAATGACGTAATTACTTGCATGACTGCGTAAAGGGGTTTAATATCATAAGAACAGCCTACGCCGTATCAGAGTCGACGCCGACACTGATTATTATCTATAATACCTTTACTATTCTATAATACCTTCTGTTATATATTATGTTATACTGGGCAAACGCGTTATGTGTTGCCGCGTTGATGGATGAGCTGGAACATATCAACTTATCTTTGGATTGGTTATTATATATATATATACACCTCGAGATCCAAGCCATTACATCACTGCCATCTTATTTTTCATTATTGATTTCTATGGTGATAAAAAAGGCTTTGTTCTGATCGTTTACAATTGAGTGTTGTCACCTGTAGCTTGGATTCAATTGGTATCTTAATAGTTTGAATGATTCATAAAAATTACATTATATATTTTTTTAAATCAAAACGGCTGATCCGATTTGAGTGAAAACTCGGAATAATGTACCTGAGAATTTGAATTCTCTCGGATAAAATATTTTTCCTGATTTTTTTTTCTATGGGTTATTCTCATGGGATTTTTGAAAACCTTGAAATGAGTTTTCTCAGAAGTGGTTCAACTGATCGTGGCTCAAAACTCCACAGTATCTAATTGGGTAATGAAACTTGTGTGTGCCAAGTTTCAACTGATTTTGAATTCTCGTCTGACCTGTGGAGCGCAAAAAAAAAAAGTTTTTTTTTCGGGTGTGGTGAAATTGAGTCTTCGCTTCGCTCATCCAAATATATCAGGAATCCAACAGGGAGAATGCCATGAGAGACTAGAGAGGGATGGAAATATATCTTCATTTCATCGAGTGAACTGACATTCAAGTCGTTCTGTGAACTCCGACCTTGTCTACTCGAATACAGCCAATCACATCGTATTATGACAGAGATTTGTACGTCGTGTAATACATTGGAGCGACAATAACTGGATCATGTATTGTTTCTTGTCAAGAGTGTATTGTATTACATGATGTTGATCATTGTTTCATGTCAGTGTTCAATTCATATTCATTTATATTCGTTTGTTATTCCTTCAAGGAGACTATTACATTCCATCCATTCCATTTCATTTCATCTGGACCCAGACCTCTCACCTCTCCATTCTTTCTTCCTGTGTATATTCTTTTTGAGGAGTGTGATCAATAAATGGATATGATTAGTTTAAACACATTCATGATATTCTGCGCTCAAAGACTATTCTGAGTTGAATGAGCAGTGCTATTCCCATGGTTCTCATACCTGTTTCATACATGTGATATAATGGCAAGTGAACTATCTACACATATACAGACATTCACACAATACAAAATCAGAAGTATCACTTTTTCGTTGAATTTTGTGGAAGATTCAACCTCGGTGGAAGTTTTATTCATAGTGAAGTCCTCCTAGCCTTGGAAAAATCAATCTCAATTTTCAGAAACCATTCATATGGTTCAAATGAATCGTGTGTGTAGGCCTCAATGTATCGCTTTTATATCATACGCTTTTTTTCTTTCTCAAATAACTTGATCAAATATTTTTGCCTCTTCTTTCTTATATTCCATATTTTCCTCTTCTTTTCACAAATGATTAGTCAATTACAATATTCAATTTTCTGGACTAAGATCTAATATTATCGTTGATTTTTTCATCAAACACTGTTGTATTGCCATTTTGCTCTATTTATTAATCTGTTATTTTCATTTTTATATCATTCTGTGTATAATGGGCAACCTTTTGTAAGGCAGATACCTCATTTCACACCAATGAGGTATTCATATTCATATATATAAGTTTATGAATTATTGTTGCAATTTAATATAGAGGTGTGTTCTAAGAAGGAGCTGAAATGGGATTCATTGAGAATTGTCTGGTAACATTGAATCAGCAATCCACACCTGATTATCCTGATTCTATTTGAACCCAATTGGATATGGTAGCCCTACTGGTGCTATACTAGTTCCACATTCAACGCTGGCTCAACTTGTGCATATTATCTTCACCTCATCACATTTGTCATAATTCAAATGAATTTTCGAGGTTCTCGTTTTTTAACCTCCTCGTCAATGTTTCGGCTTGATAGTTAATTTTGAGAAGAATCATTCGGAATTGATGTATTTATATTGAACTGAGCGACGCACTGTGCTGATAACTGAGATCTATTGGCGTCGAATGGATGAGTCACTCATGAGGTTATGGGATGGTGAAATCGAGATTGTGTGTGGTCAATGATAATATTGATTGAAGATGTGTTGAAGATTGACTCATAAGTGATCTCTAACACTAATCACATTTAATGTTCATAAAGGTATTTGGCTGGAAAAACGAATCCCTATTTTTCCAGTCGTTATGTATACTTTTCAGTTTTTCAATTTCAACCCTTTTATTATCAATATTTTCTTAGTAACTTCAGTTTCAATAAGGTTCATATCCGGATTGAATTTTTGGAAGCAAATGATTTGAAAAACAAGTCTGTTAATTATCTAATTCACTCCAATGTGTCTCTAGCCCACAGTTAAACCCTTTTAGCTTTTCGTGAATTCATGTCCAGAGTCAATTTTATTTCGTTATCTAATGAAGAGCCTTTGCGAAAAAAAAATTGAAGGAGAGTGGGAAGGAAGCGGTTGAAACCCATCCTTGAGAACCATCCTCAAATTAGCTCAGACTGGGAGGGAAAACCACGAAAGACTTCTGTGAAGACGGACAGTCTCAATTGAACCCAGGCCTGTTAAGCCCCTGCCCTCCTGATCACATTCCTCTATCAATGTATCGATCGGCCAGATATTCAAATATTGAGTACTCGAATGTATTCGAATTGTATTCGATAAAACCATCATTAACAGGTGGGTGGGTCGCTTATGTCATGCAGGCCCTACAATATGAAACGTGATGAAATTGATATTATTAACACTCTGAATTGGATGGCTCACACTTTTTCAAGTATTCATCTCGATTAATTGATTGATAATGATGCGCATCGGAAAGTGATGATGAGTGGAGTAACGTGGACCAAATTTATCCATTAGGCGAGAATCGTACCTACATTCAGTAGAGGTAACAGTTTCTGAGGCATTGCTTTATTTGACTGAGCTACCGATGGTAACACATTCATTTCTGATTAATTCTAGTCAAACGCGAAATATGCGTTGTGAGATGAGCGATATATCTGAATGAGGTATACAAGTCGTTGAAGTAGTTCTACCCTCGCTACTTTATCGACTCTGGTATTATACATACCTTGATATCTGAATAAGCTATAAAAGTCGTTGAAGTAGTTCTATTCTTGCCACTTCATTGACTCTGGTATTCTACACACCTTGATCTATATAAAAAATACTTCATTGTTGGTCGACTCTTGAATCTAGAAAGCAGTGAATCTCAACAACTTAATTCTGTCACAATTTGTATGATGATATATTTGATGAATATTATCAGTTATTTCATTTTTATCTTCAAAACGGCCGATTAGAATTGCATACAAAATCGTGAAAATGTGTGAAATCTATGTATACACATTCAGAGGAAATTTCATCCCATTTGGAGAGATTTTATTTTTGAACATTTTCCGCCCATCCAAATCTTATGGGGTTTTTAGAAACTTAGAGATGATTTTTATTAAAATTGGTCCAACCGATTCATTCCAAAAACTATACAGTTCTGAGTAGGATGAGTTTGCGTGTGAGAAAGAAGTTTCATGTTGATCAGTCAACATTTGCGACCTGTGGAGTGCTTACAAACAAAAAAACAAACCAACAAACAAACAAACAAACAAAAAACACACAGACAGAGCCCCATAAGAGTGGGATGGAGGCTTCGCTACGCTCATCAATTATCGACAATTGATCTTCGAAAATATTTAATCTTTGCAATGACAAATATTTCCACGACAGCACAACAAGTACTCCTCTCTTTTCCACTTCATTCCATTTCATTCCACATTGTTCCTCTATTCCCTCGCGCACTTGTAATCTTCTTTCGACGTTGATGATTTGTGAGCATGATATCGAATAGCAATCATTGGTATGATTCTTCTGTGGGATCAAAGGGAGGTTTTCCAACCATCCTCATGAAACAACTCCACCAGCAAATAATTAGATCAGCGTAGCGAAAACTTTACTTCCATTTATACCGGAAACAATTTGGTTGCTTTATTATGATTTAATATCTTTGTTTCTAATCTCGTGCGGTCAGACA
>OZ023334.1:37363473-37365973 GCA_964007535.1 Brachyptera risi | reverse complement strand
TATACGAATATGTAGGTCCACATCTATAAGTAGTTACCCGAGTCTTAACATACCTGGTTTTTCATGGGAAACATCGTATGATATCGATCGTGCTCACAGTTTATGGATGCCAGAAGTTGAAGCATATTTTGAAGTTAGTATAACACCTAGGTCAAGTAGAGTGTCGATAGGTGACAATGATGTCTCGATACACTCTGGACTTTTATCGACTTCCTCAATTGATGCATCCTGCAAGTAGTGGTAATTAGGACTAGGCAAACGCGTTATGTGTTGCCGCGTTAATGGATGAGCTGGAACATATCGACTTATCTTTGGATAGGTTATTATATATATATGTATATATATATATATATATATATATATATATATATATATATATATATATATATATATATATATATATATATATATATATATATATATATATATATATATATATATATATATATATATATATATATACACCTTGAGATCCGAAACATTAAATCACTGCCGTCTGATTTTCCATTACTAGTAAAACGCGAAATATGCGTTGTAAGATGAGCGAGATATCTGAATAGGGTATAAAAGTCCTTGAAGTAGTTCTACCCTTGCTACTTTATCGACTCAGGTATTCTACACACCTTGATATCTGAATGAGCTATTAAAGTCGTTAAAGTAGTTCTACTCTTGCCACTTCATTGACTCTGGTATTCTACACACCTTGACGCATATAAAAAATACTCCATTGTTGGTCAACTCTTGAATCTAGAAAGCAGTGAATCTCGACAACTTAATTCTGTCACAATTTTTATTATATATTTTATGAATATTAACAGTCATTTTATTTTTTTTCTTCAAAACGACTGATCAGAATTGCTTAAAAAATCGTAATAATGTGTAAAATCCATGTATACATATTTAGAGAAAAATTCATCCCATTTGGAGAGATTTTAATTTTCAACATTTTCCGCCCAGCCAAATCTTATGGGGTTTTTAGAAACTTTGAGATGATGTATCTCAAAATCGGTCCGACCGATCCATCCCAAAAACTATACAGTTCTAAGTTGGATGAGTTTGCGAGTCTAAAAAAAGTTTCATGTTGATCAGTCAACCCTTGCGACCTGTGGAGTACTTACAAACAAAAAAAAACAAAAAAAACAAAAAAAAAAAACACACAGACAAAGCCCTATAAGAGTGGGATGGAGACTTCGCTACGCTCATCAATTAGTTTCAACGATAATGAAGAAGGCTTTGTTTCAATCGTTCACATTTGAGAGGTGACACCCTGTGGCTTGGATTTGATTGGTATCTTGATAGCTTTGAGTGATTTGAAAAAATTAAATTATATATTTTTTTACATTGAAACGGCTCATCTCATTCTGGTGAAAGTTCGTGATAATGTGTATGATCATTATATTGACATTCCCTGAGAATTTGAAATGTCTCGGATGAAAATTATTTCACGAATATTCTCCTTTGGGTAATTCTAATAAGATTTTTGAATACTTTAGGATAAGTTTTCTCAGAAGTGATCCAACCGATTGCAACCTCGAAACTATACAGTATTGCATTGGATAATGTCACTTGTGTGTGCCAAGTTTTAACTGATTTTGAATTTACGTCTGTCCTGTGGAGCGCGAAAAAAAAGGTCCTTTTTTCGGGTATGACGAAATTGAGTATTCGCTTCGCTCATCCAATCACATTGAGGTGACAGAATATGTTTGAAATTGATCACGGAAACATCATTCCAGGGCAGAAATAACAGGAAAATGATGGAAGTAATGATAATTCTGATTGAAATGATAATTTCAATTATTATAATTCGTGTGCTTTGCTTCATTCTCTTGTTCATATACTGACGTTTTCATGAGCAATGATCGGATCCATTCATATTGGGTAGAAAGATTATATGAATACATGTGCATGATATAAAAGAGGTAAATATCATCATTTATTTCGTATGTTTCATGATTTCCTATGTCATTCAGGTCAATGAGGGGATGTTTCCTTGATGAAGGCAACGACCGACTCCTTCCCACTATACAAAAGCACCAGATAATATAACCTTCCACCTTATCATAACTCAAATATAAATAACGGACTCCAATTGATCTCAGTCATCAGTACAGTGCGTCAGGAACCCAATCATCATTATTATTATCTCGAAAGTTATCCGGATCTGTCTGTCCGTCACGCTGTGCTTCTAGAACTCTCTCGAACCTTCTCAAACCTTCTCGAAACTTCTCGAACGCGGTGATGAGGAAGGGATGGAGGATTGGCGCAAGGTCGGTTGGGGTGGGTGGCTGAGCGGAGAGTGAAAGAGGGAGAGGAAGGAATTATGTAAGGGGAAAGGAGGGAGAAAGTGAGGGGGAGAAAAAGAGGGAGGGGGAAAGATATGCATCGGTGAATTAACCCTCATGTTGTTCAAGAATGTTCTCTGGAACATTTGATTCGACGCAGTCGTAATGCGTGATTGAGAGAGAGAGAGAGAGAGAGAGAGAGAGAGAGAGAGAGAGAG
>OZ023334.1:37348473-37360973 GCA_964007535.1 Brachyptera risi | reverse complement strand
GAAAAAATCCACAAAGTCTCTCCTGGGAGAGGAGAGACTAAAATATGGAAAAAAAAAATAGACATTTTCTTTTATGGAAGAAAATATACAATCTGTATAGTTTCGGTTCCGAGAACAATGAAAGAAAATCACCACATGCACATTACATGTACCCATGACTATCGATAACGTATCGGGATAATCAACATGGCTTAAGTCCTATCCTTTCAACATCAGATCGTTTTCACCATGATGGAATCAGCGCGCTTTCGTGTACATTCGTGAGATTCGCAATTCCAAATCAAATCGTACGTATCAGGCTCGTATTTCAGTGTATAGTACATAAATGTATACTTGCATTGTTCCAGATATTTCTCGTAGATGATGAGTAATTATCCAGTTATCAAATGGTGAATATAGCAGTAAGGCTCTTGACTAGGGAACTAAATGCTTTTACAGACGTATTTTAAATTCAGATTGGCCAATTGAAGAGAAATGTCTCCCAATATTGCTTGATGCAGTTGGAAAGAGCTGGATTCACAGATTGCATTACATCTATTACTTGTTTGGATCAACATACAACAATACCAGCAAATCATCATAACATTTGTGAGGCGGCATCCCTTTGATGTACGCATGGTGCGAAAGGAAAGCGCCATGTTGCTTATCCCGTCACGTTATTGATGGTCATAGCATGTACGTAGATGCTCTTGATTCTGTAGGCAGATTGAAAATGAAAAAACTCACAATAACCCTGCGTTCGGGACAATATTCGATGAATAGTTGGTTTAAAAAATAAATATTGCGTCGGGAGTCGAACTTCTGAGTTCGAGCATGTGCGGCAGCTATTAATATCGCCGCAAATCTTGGCGGTACGATTAGTAAGTCACTTCTGGTCTCATTCAGAAACTGACTAGCAGAAGAATTCTCGCAACCGGGGTGACGTCACATATCAAATTTCGACTCAGTTTGATGCGATATTCCAGATCCATTTCAACCACGCGTGTGACTAAGCTTCAGACTGAGAATGAATCAGTAGGTGATAGGGGGAAAGAGGGGGGATATGGGGTGGGCATACTCAAGCTACAATGCAGATAACAACTAGGAAAACGCCATATATGCGTTGTAAGACGAGCGGATAGTGATGGTATGTCGACTTTTTTGCCAAAATTTTGCCTACATTCGCCAATTGGGTGACATTCAAGCTAGGAATGGGAAGAAAACTGCTTCGAGTGGTACCAATTCAGCACATTTTATAGTTTTTCCTCGAAAAGGCTCACCCGATCGAACTGAACGTTCTCATAAATGTGTATCTTGATGTAACTCAACTTCCTGCAAAATTGCACTTCTTTTGAAAATAACCATATTTTCTTTTTTTTCCGACGTATTATTCTGATGAGTATTTTTGAAATTTCTAAAATTCATAAAAAGAAGTTATGATACGATAATGCCACAAAACTTTACAGATCTGAGTTAGATGAGGAACCATAATGAAAAAAAGTTTGGAGTTGATAGCTGTAGCCGTTTGACCTGTGGAGAACCGACAAAATAAACAAATCACAAAAAACAACATAAAAACGAGTACCAATTTTTTTCAGTATGTCAAATTGAATCCTCGCTAAAGCTCGTCTAATGAGAAATATAATGTCCATCCATTTTTTCTCCATTTGCTATTCAAAATTACATTGTTCACTATGAAATGAATTCATGAAAGAGAAAATTATTTCAATTGGAAGTGACCAAATGATTTTTCAAAAATAGATTGCATTTGACCTATATTATCCCGAGGTGTGAGTAATACGGGACCCATATCAGACGATTCCTCACATTTTTATCCACATAGACCCCGGGCATCTGGAAACCATTATTAAACATTGTAGCCTACAGTAATATTGCAAGTGGGCTTACCTAGAATCAATTAGGGCCTACTTCTAATGATAACTATAGAAGTTTAATGACAGATAACTGAAATCTGAATAATAGCGAACATGGAAAGGTATAGCCTAGGCCTATGGCAAAATGGTGCCCCATATTACTCATGAGTACATTTTCATGAAAAACACTAATATAAAAACCATCAGAAAATTCTTCTAAAAGAACTTTCTACTCATTTCTTTGACTTACTAGTTGTAAACAGTATATAAACATGAAGCATTACTCACATTTGAAAAGAACAATCCCTCAAGTCGTGGTATAGTCTGTCTCACCACTCTAGAGTAACTGTTGCTATCAGCTTGAATTCCGAATAGGTGAACATGTCAATCATAACTTCAACAGTGACAAAGGAACTCTTCGCACGTGCATTTTGAGGACAAGTTTGTGACCATGGTGAGGGTTGTGGTGCAACGTTGCTAGATCGCTTCAGAAATCTCATTCAGAACTCAGGTATAATATAATTTGAGTGAAATGCAACACTGTATGAGTCGTATGGAGTCTGTGGAGATGATTGACATTTGTATATACCTACCTATCCCTGGACAATAGATGAGCAAACTACAAAGATCTCCGACACTTGTTCTAGAGTGGTGAGACAGACTACATCAGCAGAAAACTACTTCTACCTTTCCAGCTCTAACGTGACTGTAGACACTTTTAGGCGCATTTGTTTTGTCCACTGCCTTAGAAACGATTCTCTTCAAAACGCGATTTTTTCCAAGTGTCCAGCATCTCTGGTTTGGTGGGAATATGAGGAATCCTATATTCCCCCCTTCTCTCCCTTCAAAGGTCGATAATACAAGAGTCGATTGTCAGTGACGATCCGATCATCTGACGACGGGAGTAAAAAGATACACATTCAGATGAGAAAGATCAACAGATTCATCATCAATCATAAACGTTGTATCAGTGAATGAGACTTCTTGCTATTTGATTGATTTTCATCATACAATCAGTTGTTTTGCTCTCGATGAATTGATGAATAGTGAAATAGTGATATCAAACTGAATGAATCATAACGAATATTGAGGAATAATCGATCGGGAAATCCACTTTTCTGTCTCCGATACGCCCCACTGTCCTGGGGACATATCGTGATACCAACCAACTGTCATACTGACATACTATTTGACTGTCATACTGTCATAGTATCATGATGTCATACCGTCAAACTGTCACATCATCATGCAGTCACTCTCTCATACCGTCACACTGTAACACTGTCGTACTATTTCACTGTCATACTGTCATAGAATCCTAATGTCATGACGTCCAACTGTCACATCATCATGCAGTCACTCTCTCATACCGTCACACTGTAACACTGTCGTACTATTTCACTGTCGTACTGTTGCAGAATCGAAATGTCATAACGTCAAACTGTCACATCATTATGCAGTCACACTAATACCGTCACACTATCACAGCATCATATGATTCCACTGTCATACTGTCGTAGAATCGTGGTGTGATAACGTCAAACTGTCACACTATTATGCAGTCACTCTCTCGTACCGTCTTAATATCACACTGTCATACTATTTTACTGTCCCACTGTCATAGTATCGTGATGTCATTCCGTCAAACTGTCACATCATCATGCAGTCACTCTCTCATACCGTCACTTTGTCACACTGTCGTATTATTTAACTGTCATTATGTCATAGAATCGTAATGTCATACCGTCAAACTGTCACACCATCATGCAGTCACTCTCTCATACCGTCAAAATGTCACACTGTCATACTATTTTACTGTCCCACTGTCATAGTATCGTGATGTCATTCCGTCACACTGTCTCACTGTCATACTATTCGACTGTCATACTGTCATAGTACCGTAATGTCATTCCGTCACACTGTCATACTATTTTACTGTCATACTGTCATAGTATCATTGTGTCACACCGTCACACTGTCACACTGTCATACCGTCATAGTATCATTGTGTCACACCGTCACACTGTCACACTGTCATACTGTCATACTTTTTCACTGTCCCACTGTCATAGTATCGTGATGTCATTCCGTCACACTGCCTCACTGTCATACTATTCGACTGTCATACTGCCATAGTACCGTAATGTCATTCCGTCACACTGTCATACTATTTTACTGTCATACTGTCATAGTATCATTGTGTCACACCGTCACACTGTCACACTGTCATACCGTCATAGTATCATTGTGTCACACCGTCACACTGTCACACTGTCATACTGTCATACTTTTTCAATGTCCCACTGTCATTTTAGTATCGTAATGTCCTACCGTCACACTGTCACACTGTCATAATTTTTCACTGTCCCACTGTCATAGTATCGTAATGTCGTACCGTCACACTGTCCTACCGTCACACTGTCCCACTGTCATACTGTCATGGTATCATAATGTCCTACCGTCACATCGTACATTGTGTCCGTTGTGTTTGTGAACAGCCATTGAATATCATCTCTCAGGCGATAAATAGTTATTATCGGGTCATAAAGCAGGCTCACAATGTTTCCACGAGATCCGCGTCAAGCGAGTTTACACTCGTGTTAACGACAGAAGTACAAGGTGTAATAAACAAGCTTGAAGCTTGCGGATACATTGTTTACAGCTTGTTCGACTGCACTTACTCAGTCTTCACAGCTTATGAGGGAAAAAGACGCGGGTGGAAGAGAGAGAGAGAGAGAGAGAGAGAGAGAGAGAGAGAGAGAGAGAGAGAGAGAGAGAGAGAGAGAATACTCTGAAATTGACGAGGAAAGTATAAAATGAGAGTAATGATGGAATAAGTTGTGGAGATTATTATTTTCTCGCTGACGCTACATAACAATTTTGAATAATTTCAGCAGAGAAAAGTGTGACATTATTTCAAGACTGGAATTAGGGTCAGAGAAAATTGTTAGGAAGAAAGTGTTCTGTGTGGAAATAGTAAGAGAACGGCTGCCTAATTGGGAGAGGTGGAATCAACAGAGAGAGTACCAGAATGAGAAAAAAAGAGAGAGAGAAATAAGAAGGAAGACAGAGATACGATGGGAATACTTCATCTCTGCAAGAGTGTTTTGAGAATGATTGGAAAAAAATGAAAGGGTGGGGAATAGGAATGCCAAAATGAATAGATTCAGAGGCAGTTGCTAGACAAAAGAGGACCGATAGCAGAAACTTTCACTTACACAAATCTGAGCTCCATTTTCTCATCGACATTTTGGCAAGTGGCATTAATTTTTGGAGCAAATGACCCGACTCAACTTCACTAATTCTGAAGTCTCCGCAGGTTACTCAAGAAGTATGAATTTGAGACAGTTGGTTTCTGGAACAGTTGCGTTTCTATAATAGTTGGTATTCGGAAGATTCGAGTCTCAAGTCATTCTATTCGTAACACAGTTGTGCATTTTCTCGAAAACTAACAGTTACTGTCTCCATGGATCATTTTATCAATTCATTATCATCATCCATACATCGGCTTTGGACCATTGGTCGTGTGGCTGTTCATTTCACATACTGGTTCTTATTGGACGAGCTTTAGCAAGGATTCAATTAGACATACAGAAAAAAAATGGTGTTCGTTTTTATGTTGTTCATTTATGTTTTTTTCGGTTCTCAACAGGTCAAACGGCCACGGCTATCAACTCCAAACTTTTTTCCCTGATGGTTCCTCATCTAACTCATATTTGTATGGTTTTGTGGCATTATCGGATGACTACTTTTTCCATGAATTTTAGAAATTTCTAAAATACCCATTAGAATATCACGTCGGAAAAAAAGAATATCTTTGTATTTGAAAAAGATGAAATTCTGCGTGAAGTCGAGTTACATAAGGATACACATTTCTGGGAACTTTCAGCTTGATCGAGTGAGCCAGCTGGACGAAAAACCATAAAATGTGTTAAATTGGTACCACTCGAAGCAGTTTTTACACATTTCTAACTTGAATGTCAACCAATTGGAGAATGTGGGAGAAAGTTTGGCAAAAAAGTCGACATACTATTACCATCCGCTCGTCTAACAACGCATATATGGCGTTTCCCTAGGTTTAATAATTTCGATTCTAAGTTCAGAGTAGAATGAAAATGAGTGAAAAAAAAAGTGTAGCGAAGTGTCGTTTATGAATGTGGCTCTATAGGTTTGACATGATAGTGTTGAATGCTGGGAATTTCGGTAACGTTTCCATTCCGTCTTGGGGAAGATCGATTAGGGGTCATGTATCATTCGAGATGGTCAGACACTCGAAATTGTGAAGGAATCAAATATCCAGAATACATCAAAGAGTTTACAATTACTCAGTTGGGTATGACCTCCATCTCTTGTTAGTACAAGTCTGAATACTCTCTCAATCACTTGGATCTCCAGTGTAATGAGAACAGGTTACGGAAGATCTATATTGGAATCGTTTAACATTGTGAATGGGATATTGACGTAGTGAGATGAAAGGAATTGTGGATATAGTGGTGAGGATGCTGTAATCGTGGACCTCAATACGGCCCACTGAACATCCTGTATGTATCCACATAGTATATGTATATACATACATATATATATATATATATATATATATATATATATATATATATATATATATATATATATATATATATATATATATATATATATATATATATATATATACATATATACATATATATATATATATATATATATATATATATATATATATATATATATATGTATATATATATATATATATATATATATATATATATATATATATATATATATATATATACATATATATATATATATATATATATATATATATATATATATATATATATATATATATAGATAGATATATATATGCATATATATATATATATATATATATATATATATATATATATATATATATATATATATATATAAATATATATATATATATATATATATTTTTTTTTTCATCGATTTCTGCACGTTTCAAGCATTTTCATCCGAAGCTGGATTCTTGCATCTCCAATTCATGACAATCCATTCCATCTCGCCAATTTGTCGATGTTTTTTCATTCATCGGACTATTTCCAAAGCATCAAAAGTGACACTCTACTTCTAGAAAGTAGTATATATATTAGTTATTCATTATTCAGCAACACACACTGAAACAAAACTGATTCGAATACGTTCTCGAAATAGAATGTGTCGACTTGGCCGATTCGAGTAAATCCACTCGAATAAATACTCGAATATCTACGTTGGAATTATCGTACGGAAGGCGATCCTGAATTCTTCACGAAGAATTATGACGAGTGTTCACGTCTTCCAGGCACGTCCGTCCTCGACATGAAAGCTGGAGAGCATCCTGTGAAGGAACACTCTCCACTCCTCAAGACGCGCTGTCCTGGACGATCCCATTACATACTCGAGTGTGTCTCTATCCGCCAGTGACCTCTTTTGATGAGTGAGAAACCGCGTTATCCGCCCGCCCCGCGCACGACGCATCTCTCGCACTCGTTCTGTATGCCAAGTGTATTCACTTATACAAACAAGTACAGAAACAATTGGAGTGGTTACTTTATCTGGAGCAAAAAGTGCTATTCAATGGAAAGTATCAGATAACGGTCCACACTTCACAATTGCATAACAGTGATGGTCTGGAATTAGAGTGCTATTTACACGGTCCCTTTTCCTTCGATTCAAGACTTGTATCCAATAAATTACATACAAGATATTGGAAGGTCATTCAGACTATCTGTTATATTTGACTGAATGATGACGTTTGTTTGGTATCTAAGAGGCCGTGCATCATAGCTGTTCTCTCAAATCCATGAAACCTTTGATGGAAATAGGACATACTCTAAACGAAAAAAATGCTATCCAACCTTTTTAACGAAAATTGAAAGCGCTAGTTTTGATACAATCTCACGATTAGACTATCAAATAACTGTGATACAAGTCTTGAATCAGAGGAATTTGATGAGAAATTGGACAGTGTAAATGGGGCTCAAGAATATATAACACAGGGAATGACTTGTGTAAGCGCCGTCCTTGGTAGCTCAGTGAGCTATGGCACCGCTTCGGAACCTGATTATGAGTTATATTATGCTTGTTTTGGTCCTGTTCGTTAGGTTTCAGTCCCGCATAAAGTGTAGTTTTTTTGTGAACGTCCTCTCACTTATCATCACTTCTTGATTTTATGATTATCAGCTCATTCGTACCCCCGTATAACCTAGCTGTTGGTGGGATCGTTAAGCAAACCTGTGAATCAATATTCGAATGTCTAATATATATATTCCATCAAACAAATCACAAAGTCTGGTCATGATCTAGAATTATTAGCTGAATATTGATGAATGAATATTGATGATATTCTTTTGCCATCGACATCTATTCAACCGTTTACCATTACACACGGTCGACATGTGACATATTGTTATATTATCAATTGGAAGTTCATCATGGATCTACAGTATTTTGGAGGACGTCCCTTCAAAGATATTTTTTTTCGATAGCTTGGAAGCTTGATGAAAAAATCATTTGGCCCCAATTGGGGCGATGGATGAGAGTTGAGATCGTTTGAACAGATCACCACAAGCGTAATCTCACCGTTCCGGAGAATACTTATCAATACAACTTGGCAAACGCGGAATATGCGTTGTAAGATGAGCGAGATATCTGAATAAGGTATAATAACAGTCCTACATTTGCTACTTCATCGACTCTGGTTTTCTACACACTTTGTCCTTACTGGCAATATTAATTGCAACTTTATCTTCTCTGGTATTCTACACACCTTGACAAATACGAAGAATATTCAATGCTTGGGCAAATTTCGAATGTAGGAAGCAGTGATTCTTGGGTCATTTCCATATATTTGGTGTATAAAAACAGTTATTTGCATTTTTTTTTCTTCGAAACGGCGGATTAGAATTGCTTACAAAATGATGGTCATGTGTATCACTCATGTTTGAACACTCAGAGAAAATTTATTTTTTTTCGGAGAGGTTTCATTATTTCAAATTTTCTCACCCTGCCTAATCTTATGGGTTTTTTAAGAACTTTGACATGAAATTTCTCGAAATCAAATTGATCGATTGATTCCGAAAACAATACAGTTTTCAAGTGGCTAGAAGTTGACCTGTACAAAAAAAGTTTCATGTTGATCAGTCGAACCCTGCGACCTGTGCAGTGCCCACAAACAAACTAAAAAAAAACACACTGACAAAGCCCTATAAGAGTGAGATGGAGACTTCGCTACGCTCATCTAAAAAAATCATTTAACAAACAATACATTTAGAGATCATGATGTTGGGGGTGTGAAGATTCGGACATTCACAATGGAGATTAAGAATCTTGAACCTTCTTGATCATTCGATCTTTAAATCCTCTTCTTTTCAGAATCTTCTTTCTCCTTCCATCTTTTCTGTACTTGTATTCATCACACAGAAGAAAATATTGATCATCTTGATTCAATTTCTTGTCATTGTTGAGTGTGATGTAGCAGATTCACTCTCATTGTGTTCCACTTCAACCACCAGATGAGCGTAGCGAAGATTCCATTCGACACACGGAAAAAATGAGCTTCGTTTTGATGTTTTTTTTTTAATTTTGTACGTGGTATATTACAGGTCGGGACAAAATACCTCTATAGGTATTCATTGTATGGGTATGTATAGGTAATATATTGATTCGGAACTCTTTCTACAAGGAATTGCTGTCATACCAGAATGGATTGGGAAAGATTCTCAGAGAAATCGGTCGGAAGGTTTTTCCGGAAAAAAATCGGAATGTTCGAAAAAATCCTCGAATGATCCTGAGGAAAAATCCTTGAAAAATAAGAATTCCTCAAAATCTCCTGAATTCCCACTGAATATGATGGATACTATCATACACTTTTTCAGAGATTTTTGTAATAATCGGATGAGAAATAACGAAGAAAACGCAATCAAAAAGTACTTCCACTTCAAACAAAGCCAATTAAATACATAGCAACAAGTGCCATCAATTGAATTGAACGAATGAAATCAGATATTTATGAACAGGAAGGCCATGACATGATTGATTCCGGTAGGGTTTTTGAACCCTTGATATATATAGGAAGTGATCCAATGTCTGTAGATGTAGACTGAGCCTAAAAATTATTTTTAATTGCACATTTCTATACTTCTATGCTCATCTAACAACGCGAAACCCGCGTTTTCCTGGTTTATATGTTACGTTGACTCTCAAAATGGCACGCTGTTGGTGGAACAGTCCCCACTCACTGTGAACTTGGACATGAGCTGTGTGGGTCAACAGTGAGATTTGCCGGTCTTCGGATCAATTGGAAACAATTGATCGAAAGACGTACAATTCAACTTTTCTCAATCGATTAGCAACTTGATTCATCACGTTAGGCTAGACAAAATACAGTATCGATTGAAGAAAGTATTTGAATCAAGATCACATGATTGGAGGAAGATGTCTTGTCGCATGGAGAGCACAAAACCTTTCTTCCATCTGAGACAGATAATCGGATTATAGTATCAAACCGACTCCCATTCAGAATACCGTGAGAATCGGTCATAGTTCATATATAAATATATATATATATATATATATATATATATATATATATATATATATATATATATATATATATATATATATATATATTTATATATATATATATATATATATATATATATATATATATATATTTATATATATATATATATATATATATATATATATATATATTTATATATATATATATATATATATATATATATATATATATATATATAAATAAAATATATATTATATATATATATATATATATATTATATATATATATATATATATATATATATATATATATATTTAAATATATTTTATATATATGAATATATATATATATATATATATATATATATATATATATATATATATATATATATATATATGAATGTATATATATATAAATATATATATATATATATATATATATATGTTAATATATATATATATATATATATATATATATATAAATATATATATATATATATATATATATATATATATATATATATATGTATATATTATATATATATATATATATATATACATATATATATATATATATATATATATATATATATATATGTATATATATATATATATATATATATATATATATATATACATATATATATATATATATATATATATATATAATATATATATATATGTTTGACTTTGAGCTTTCACAAACTCATTTTGTGCTATAAATTGAATATTTTTGGATGTAGTTGTGTAATGATGATAAAATAAAACAAACTCTTTTAATTTTTATATTCAAAATAATTAGTTTTATTCTCGAAAGCTCAACGTTTCATGACCTTTATCGGTCACCTCTTCAGGAGCAATGACAAGAATTGAAAATATTAGAAAAACAACAATTACAAAACAATCAAGAAAAACATTCATATATACACAAGTGGCTGTGGTTTACTAATCACGGCTTCTCAGATTGTATATTTTATTAGAACCAGAGTTTCTGGATTCACCTTTCTTCTGATTCTCGGGTTCAGCTACTGGTTCATTTTGTTCTACTTCTTTCTTCTTAATCAATGCAATAGCTGAATCAATGCAATAGAAGGTGGAAGAATCCATAACATTTTATATGACAAGGCCAAAATAATCAATCATGAAAGCCATCGTTTGGAAGAGAGCAATCAGTGAGGGTCTCGAAATTATCAAACATCCTTTGAATATTAACGGTCTCGATTGCGGATATAGCTTTTCTGATTCTTGGGCAACAGCTATTGCATTGATTAAGAAGAAAGAAGTAAAACAAAATGAACCAGTAGCTGAACCCGAGAATCAGAAGAAAGGTCAATCCAGAAACTCTGGTTTCAATAAATTATACAATCTGAGAAGCCGTGATTAGTAAACCACAGCCACTTGTGTATATATGAATGTTTTCCTTGATTGTTTTGTAATTGTTGTTTTTTCTAATATTTTTAATTCTTGTCATTTGCTCCTGAACAGGTGACCGATAAAGGTCATGAAACGTTGAGCTTTCGAGAATAAAAACTAATTATTTTGAATATAAAAATTAAAAGAGTTTGTTTTATTTTATCATCATTACACAACTACATCCAAAAATATTCAATTTATAGCATATATACTATATATATATATATATATTATATATATATATATATATATATATATATATATATATATATATATATATATGTATATAGATATATATATATATATATTTAAATATAAACATATATATTTATATATATATATATATATATATATTTATATATATATATATATATATATATACATATAAATATATGTATATATATGTGTATATTCATATATTTATATATATATATATAAATATATATATATATATTATATATATATATATATATATATATATTGATATATATTGATATATATATATATATATATATATATATATATATATATATATATATATAAATATATATATATATATAACTGATATATCGATATATGAATATATTATATATATATATATATAATATATATATATATATATATATATATATATGAATATATATATATATATATATATATATATAGATATATATATATATATATATATTCATA
>OZ023334.1:37334970-37348273 GCA_964007535.1 Brachyptera risi | reverse complement strand
TATATATATATATATATATATATATATATATATATATATATATATATATATATATATATATATGAATATGATGGCGGAAACCTCGGTGAACTTGATATGTGTTGTCAATGGTTCTCACGGTTTTTCCACTGACTTGGCTTGCTCTACTGCAGCGATGTTCTGGGAAGATTATACCTCCCATCATCATGCTCTCGAACTGATCACAACGACTCATCGACTCGTGATGCTGCTTCTGCCACAGTGTTTGGTCTAGTACTGCGTAAAGATGCACAAGCGCATTCACCATTGGACGTGAAGCACGGGACATTAAACTCGTGATGACGCGTTGAAGTCTCTGTTCTAGTGCTATTTTGTATATAATCCCTGAATTCTTTTCTCCTCTTGTCAATTTGTTAGGCACAAATTCTTCCTTCGTCAGAGCGGAAGAGATGTCATTGTTATCACAAATGAGAAGGTTGACTCCAGACGATCTTAGTTATCAAGTTGACTGTTCTTTCTCGACTACTTCCGTGGGTTTTCATTTCTTCTTTCTGCTCTGGTAGTTCTTGCCATTGATTGTGAAATGAGATCATCGGGATCTACAGCTCTCACTCGGAGAGTTGTCATGATCGGTTTCCAGGCTTCGGGGAGGCGTTGGCTGACGTCACGTTTGTTGATATTATGTGGACGTTTTCCTATTTCAATGGTCTCTCTGATTATACGGGGTTGAAATCTGTCAACAGTTGCGAGGAGCTTCATACCGTCGAAGTTGATCGTATGTTCCTCCGTTTTCGAATGTTGAGCCAGAGTGGACTCCAGGACCCTTACCCAATAAATTCAGTGCCAGGCCTGACTAGCTCCAAGAGGCTAGGACTTCGATTGGTTGATATTCACTAAAAAAGCTAACAACAATGACAAAATATTGAAAAAACAAATTCACGGTCTCTTGGACTGAATAATTCATCACATTTCGTAGCTCACCTCAAGAGAAGTACTAAGATGTTGTGCTAACAACAATGGAAGTACACAGAGACCAGACACGTTGCCATGACAGGTAGCTCCACTGGGAGATATTAATCAATCAAAGTCTTGGCCTCTTGGAGCTAGCTAGCACTAGCACTACATTTATTAGGTAAGGGTCCAGTGTGCCATTGTCTTACGTTACAATGATGTCATCCCGGAGACAGGAACATGAGGGTTATCACAATGGTTGACCATGTTATTTGATTCCACTAACTGACAAATAGAGGCTAACCCGAGGCTGACTGATATACCGGGCATTAGAGATGATCAGGACACAGATATTATAGATTTGAATCTTCAGAAATGATAGATCGGGGATCAATTTGAACATTATCCGTCATATTTGGGTATTCAGATTTTACTTTCTATCGGTAATTGCACGATCACGTGATCCCATGTATGCCTCCTCGACGAGACGGTTGCGGTCACCTGGAGATGGAGAGGTCGATCAAACTGTTCAAGCTCCATCAAATATCCCGCTTTTATAAACTCTAGACCTGGAAGACTATACGTGTGTGTATGCACTCCATGTTCAGTCTACGGAAGAATTACCGGTAAAGTGGGGTGATTTTAACCCACTGGTGTGACCGCCCTTTTCTTGGAAGAAGTTTTAAACTGCTACGAATGGAATAGATTCAATTCTATCGTATCCATTTTCCTGTATCTCAATAGATACGTATCAAAATTAAAACTTTCTCATTTGTGGCAGTTTGAAACTTTCTCCAATAAAAGGGCCGTATCACACCAGTGGGTTGAAGTTGACCCACTTTAGGTAGCGGCTGATTGCGTCATCCTCAGTAGGCACACCTGTTCGCAAGCTGAACTTCAGACAACAAAAAATCATACATTATTCAATAAACATCTTTTTCCCAAGTTTGGTTAGTTATTTGTACCATGATACTTGATTCCATATTTCATTTCATTCCATTTTTGGATAATTTCATTCCTGTTTCCGAACAATAAATACATACATCTTTCAATTGTCTCCTCTCAAATTATATTTCACAACAAGAGACCCGCATGAGAGAGGAACTCTTGTGTGCGGGTTGCCTGGAAGGTTAAGCAGAAGAAAATGAAGTAATAAGTGATAAACTAGTGACGAGTCATCGAACATACAACAAAACAAAACAAGGTTCTTGATGATGATAATTAGCACTATCTTGAAAATCCATAACTAATATGATACTAATATGATACTAATATGATACTTACAATCATATAAAAAAAGTTATTATTGGATAAATTAATTGATAATAATAATGATGATATGACAGAAACATGAATAAAAACTGCACACATGAGATAATAGATACCATGACTATATGAATAATGAATGGTGAGAAATATGGTTATTAATATGAAATTGAATCACGTGAAATTAAGTGACTGAATGAGAAAAAAGTAGCAATATATAGTGACAGTACAAACATCAACAAAAATAACAAGACGGATATTCATTCTGATTTCATTCATAGTAGGAGGTCTATCATCTGTAATATGTTGTTCATTTCTGGCCCTTTCATCCAACAACAAAGTTTCTTTTCCGGAGTGTTCACTTCACTCTTCATGCTCAACGTCCCCACTCACAGCCAAGCTATATGGGGGTTGAAATGAACAGAGTTCAATCAAACTTTGGTCACTCACAAGTGACGTGACACTGGAAATAGATGATATATTTTTTGTGAGACCCGTACTCACGTTTGAAGTGATTTACATTTATGATGCAGAGTGTCAGTTGACTGAGCTACGGAGATATGTTGACTTGCCTCAAACTGTCTATATTCTATTGGCCCATCGATTTCACGAAATTATTCAATTAAATGTAGGTACGTGACGTACCTAAAAAATGAGCTATTGTCTGCTGAATTTTGTTCATTGAATTCATTTTCATCTTCTATACTATCACATTTTCTCTGTCGTTGGAACGCCGTTAAACGTACAGTTCGACTATTCGTTGATGATTTTCACACACATACATTATCAGATCCACGTGGATATGAATAATGATTCAATTGCTCACAGATAATAAATGAATTATGATTATATTCTCATTCAGTTCTTAATACTGACAACTTTTTGATGTTAAATATTCAATCTGACAGTTATCATCATTCAGGGAGAAATAATCACTGTAAGCTTCTGAGGGGTGATATTGTTCTTATACTAGGCAAACGCGTTATGTGTTTCCGCGTTGATGGATGAGCTGGAACGTATCAACTTATCTTTTGATTGGTTATTATATATATATATACACCTTAAGATCCAAACTCTCAAAGTTTCCAGTGAACAATCATCGAGAAATGTGTTCAAAGAAGCTCTGCGTAAATTTCTCACCGAAAAATGCTTTTACAGAGTCGATGAATTCTGTTGAATACTCCATACTTGTCTTTGCTTTGGACCTTTGTTCTCTAATTTTATTCGTTTTCAATGTGTATAGTGAAAGTTATTCGCTATTTTTTGTTGTATTTACCTAACTTATTACTATAAATGTCGTTTTATATCATCTATGTGATCAACCAAAAAGACAATAAACCATTATTATTATTATTATTATTATTATTATTATTATTATTATTATTATTATATAAATTCTAAATTGAATGATAATTTTCATGTACTAGCACTTTTCATCGATTTCTCGAAAGCCTTCGATACGATAAATCACACTAAATTGATTCACCTATTGGAAAAAATTGGAATAAGGGGACCTATGCTGAATTGGTTTTCCAGCTATTTGAATGAAAGAAATTTCTTAGTGAAAGTTAACGAAAAGTTTAGTGACTCTAAAGAATGTAAGTCTGGAGTACCGCAAGGGTCAATTCTTGGACCAACTTTATATTTAATTTATGTGAACGAAATGTTCGAATGTATTAAGAAATCTAAAATATTTATGTATGCAGATGACACCTTGATTATATCTGTTCACAAACAATTGGATGTCGCAGTTTTTAATTTACAAAATGATTTCACTAATGTATTAAAATTCACTCATGACCATAACTTAATAATAAACGCTGACAAAACAAAGGTTATGCACATTTGTACACCCTTGAACCAAGCTAGATATAATAATTTCAACCTAATTTATCATTCAAGTGAATGTCTACATACACTAAAATGTGGAACCCCCAATATTGACTGTGATTGTAGAGTTTATATTAATATTGTTGACACACATGTATATTTAGGCTTAACCATAGATAATTCATTCAGCTGGAGACCTCATATAGATTCAATTTGTAATAGACTTCGATCTTGTGCATTTCGCATTTATAACCTAAAATTCATTTTGCCTTTCAAATTACTGAAGTCTGTTTACGAGGCCTTAGGAACATCTTTGATGTTGTATGGGCTTCTGGCATGGGGTAATGCTTCCCAATATCACTTGGATAAGATTATGCAATTACAAGATAGGATAGTAAAATCAATGATACCTCACCACATAAAACTTGAACTAAATTCCAATATCAATCAATTATATCAACATTGCAATATACTTCCCTTAACATATTTACATAAATACCGATTAATTTTATTGCACTATTACAAACTGCAATACAAAATCTTGAACATACATTCCATTCACACTAGATTAGCTAACAGAGAAACGTATCAGGTTCCGTCATGGATAAATAAATTCGGCAAAAGGCGATTAGAATATGTTATTCCAGTTACTTTCAATCTGCTGCCAGAAAGTTTGAGAAAAATAGAGAAATATGTTAACATTAAACGAGAGGTGAAGAACTGGTTACTAAGCACCATAAAATAATTCAATGACGGAACATAAAATGAATAAAAAAATAAATAAATGAAACAAATTATCAAATCAGGACCTAAATTATTATGCTGAAGATGTATTATGTGTATTTTGTTTCAAAGGTTATTATTCATTGTTGTTATTGTGGTGTATTTATCATTAATTTTCATTGTAGCTTGTTTACTTGAATTGTATTTGTGTTGTATTGTGTTTATTTTTATTGTATTTTATTTTGTTCACTTGTATTTTACCCAAATTATGTGAGTAGAACGTGTATTTGTAGATAATTGCTAGTATTATCGAAGATGCTATATATACTAGTATATGCTATTATTACTCATTCCACAGGTAAACCCTCAATGGGTTTTGTGGACACTCTAAGACTGAAACATGCGTTGTAAAAATGTTCATTTATCAGATAAAAATTAAAAAAAATTAAAAAAATTATTATTATTATTATTATTATTATTATTACATCACTGCCATCTTATTTTCCATTATCAATACATATGATAATGAGGTAGGCTTTGTTCTAATAGTTTACAATCAAATGGTGAGACTTGTTGCTTTGATTTAATGGGTATCTTAATAGCTTTGAATAATTACCACAAATTACATTATATATTTTTGTACATCGCAACGGCTGATCCGATTCAAGTGAAAGTTCTGAATAATGTGTATCATCATCAGATTTAAATTCCATGAGAATTTAAATCCTCTCAGATGGAATGTTTTCCACAAAATTTTTCTGCTGGGTTATTCTCATGGGATTTTTGAAAACTTTGTGATAAGTTTTCTCAAAAGTGGTTCGACCGATTGTGCCTTAAAACTATACAGTATCGACATAGATGAGGACACTTGTGTGTGTCAAGTTTCATCTGATTTTGGATTCTTGTTTGACCTGTGGAGCGCGAACAAAAAAACACTCAAACAAACAAACAAGTTTTTTTTCGGATATGGTGAAATTGAGTCTTCGCTTCGCTCATTCAAAAAAAATTCATCAATGAAATGTCACGTTCAAATATGGATGAGGGCCACTAAATAAATCAATATGAAATGTCATTATCAAACATTAAACACAAATATATCGAGCTCTGAAGATATACTTCATTCGCCCAACACCGCATCAAACGGTACTCCACATGAATCAGCTTAAACAATACCACAAGTTTCTATCACAATTGCTCTTCAGCTTGTAAAGCCGAACAAAAACTAGTCGATCTCTGTTTTTGCGATGGGAAAAGTTTGTCCAACTACTTTTATCATCCATAAGGTTCATACTTGATTCGATCTCTGCCACCCTCTCTTCCACTTCGACCCCCCTACCCCCCCATCCCCCTTCCCAACGACTCGCCCCACACTTCCATCGACTCTCTCAGCACTAGCTCTCTACACGTCCAAACGTCCATCCACTTCATTTCTCTAATTGCGTTTTTCCCCGCTGCGAGCGCGAGCTGTCACTCGGAAGAGCAAGAGGTCATCCGGAGGTGGTGAATCTGTGCCATTAAGAGTCCATGGGAGTCGATTGAGCGAAATATCAGTTTTTTGACGATAACTCTGAGCATATGAGATATCAAAATTTTGATACGCGAGAGAAACAGATAATTTTGACAGTTCTAAATGATAGTTATAACTATTCAAATCATGTCGCGTAATTATCAAGCGTATACAGCTGAAAATTGCTCATTTTCTCAGTTGTATATAACAGACAATTATGTGACATGACTTGAATAGACATAACTTATATCATCTTGGAACTGTTATAATGGTATGCGTTTCTTGCGTATCAGAATGTTGTTAGGGCCGGTCTCGTACCAACCTTTCAAAAGTTATCACCAAAAACTGATATCTCTCTAAACCGACTCCAGTGGACTCTTAAAGAAGATTTCACTGTGAAATTTCATGTTGACTGCACCGAACAAATGTCGTCATTGGGAAATAATGAGTCCTAGTTGGTTCATTTCATTCATTTATTCATTCATAATACCACTCGATTTTCATCTCTCTTCTTCAGATAATACAGAAGAGGAAGAATAAAGTGGAAAATTGAATACGAATTGAGAAATTGAGATCAAGACAATAGTGAAATGGTCAATATTTTAGTTCAACTTGATTTATTTCATGAATATAATGATTCACTCAAATTTTCACTTGTTTCACCTCTTCTTCCTCCACGAAAAAAGGGAAACCTGGAGACATTGAATGAAAATTGAAGAAAAGTTAGAGACAATGGGAAGATTTTTCATTGTTTCTGTCCCGATACAAATGTTGGATTTGTTCTCTATCCTTGAAGAAATGACCTCGCGCTCAACTGTTTGTCCAATGAGTGAAATAATCAATGATTATTCTACGAGCTTGTGTGATCGACCTTATGGAGCCCCGTCCGGACGATCCTACCTTGCAGCGCTAGCCTCAGCCTCAATTGGGATATTTCAGATGTAAACGAAACATACTCTCAATCGTTCATATATGAGAATCTAACCTGATGTGTATTCAGAGAATCAGTTCGGAGAAACATCCATCGTATTTTCCATCTACTTCTGTCATGATGCATTCCAATTTAATGGATTCATGGAATGAATCTTCTCAGACATAAAATGACCCAGCTCCAACATTCACTCAGAAACCTTGAAGAAAAAAATTGTGATTCGACGATAATTCAGAAAAATCATCTGAAAAATATGATATATTCACTTATTCATGTTCAAGTTATAGGTTTCGATATCACAAGTGGGAATAGTCAGAGAAGATATTGATCAAATACTTTTGGAACGTTTGTACAGATCATAATACGTTCAGATGAATTAATTGAAATCAAATTGAATAACAGGTACGAAAATGAGTGAAAATAACATCCAGTGCCTGAATAACCATCGTGGGAGTAGCTCCAGTGCCTGAATAACCATCGTGGGAGTAGCTCCAGTGCCTGAATAACCAAAGTGAGAGTAGCTCCAGTGCCTGAATAACTAACGTGGGAGTAGCTCTAGTGTCTGAATAACCAACGTGGGAGTAGCTCCAGTGCCTGAATAACCAACGTGACAATAACATCCAGTGCCTGAATAACCATCGTGGGAGTAGCTCCAGTGCCTGAATAACCATCGTGGGAGTAGCTCTAGAGTCTGAATAACCAACGTGGGAGTAGCTCCAGTGCCTGCATAACCAACGTGACAATAACATCCAGTGCCTGAATAACCATCGTGGGAGTAGCTCCAGTGCCTGAAAAACCAACGTGAGAGTAGCTCCAGTGCCTGAATAACTAACGTGGGAGTAGCTCTAGTGTCTGAATAACCAACGTGGGAGTAGCTCCAGTGCCTGAATAACCAACGTGACAATAACATCCAGTGCCTGAATAACCATCGTGGGAGTAGCTTCAGTGCCTGAATAACCATCGTGGGAGTAGCTCCAGTGCCTGAATAACTAACGTGAGAGTAGCTCGAGTGCCTGGATAACCAACGTGACAATAACATCCAGTGCCTGAATAACCATCGTGAGAGTAGCTCCAGTGCCTGAATAACTAACGTGGGAGTGGCTCTAGTGTCTGAATAACCAACGTGGGGGTAGCTCCAGTGCCTGAATAACCAACGTGACAATAACATCCAGTGCCTGAATAACCATCGTGGAAGTAGCTCCAGTGCCTGAATAACCATAGTGGGAGTAGCTCTAGAGTCTGAATAACCAACGTGAGAGTAGCTCCAGTGCCTGCATAACCAACGTGACAATAACATCCAGTGCCTGAATAACCATCGTGGGAGTAGCTCCAGTGCCTGAATAACCAACGTGAGAGTAGCTCCAGTGCCTGAATAACTAAAGTGAGAGTAGCTGCAGTGCCTGAATAACCAACGTGGGAGTAGCTCTAGTGTCTGAATAACCAACGTGGGAGTAGCTTCAGTGCCTGAATAACCAACGTGGGAGTAGCTCCAGTGCCTGAATAACCAACGTGAGAGTAGCCCCAGTGCCTGAATAACCAACGTGGGAGTAGCTCCAGTGCCTGAATAACTAACGTGAGAGTAGCTCCAGTGCCTGAATAACCAACGTGACAATAACATCCAGTGCCTGAATAACCATCGTGGAAGTAGCTCCAGTGCCTGAATAACCATCGTGAGAGTAGCTCCAGTGCCTGAATAACCAACGTGAGAGTAGCTCCAGTGCCTGAATAACCAACGTGGAATTAGCTCCAGTGCCCGAATAACCAAGGTGGGAGTAGCTTCAGTGCCTGAATAACCAACGTGGAAGTAGCTCCAGTGCCTGAATAACCAACGTGAGAGTGGCTCCAGTGCCTGAATAAACAACGTGAGAGTAGCTCTGGTGCATGAATAACCAACGTGGGAGTAGCTCCAGTGCCTGAATAACCAACGTGGGAGTAGCTCCAGTGCCTGAATAACCAACGTGGAATTAGCTCCAGTGCCTGAATAACCAACGTGGGAGTAGCTCCAGTGCCTGAATAACCAACGTGGAATTAGCTCCAGTGCCTGAATAACCAACGTGGGAGTAGCTCCAGTGCCTGAATAACCAAAGTGGGAGTAGCTCCAGTGCCTGAATAACCAAAGTGGGAGTAGCTCCAGTGCCTGAATAACCAACGTGGAATTAGCTCCAGTGCCTGAATAACCAACGTGGGAGTAGCTCCAGTGCCTGAATAACCAACGTGGAAGTAGCTCCAGTGCCTGAATAACCAACGTGAGAGTATCTCCAGTGCCTGCATAACCAACGTGGGAATAGCTCCAGTGCCTGAATAACCAACGTGGGAGTAGCTCCAGTGCCTGAATAACCAACGTGGGAGTAGCTCCAGTGCCTGAATAACCAACGTGGGAATAGCTCCAGTGCCTGAATAACCAACGTGGGAGTGGCTCCAGTGCCTGAATAACCAACGTGGGAGTAGCTCCAGTGCCTGAATAACCAACGTGGAAGTAGCTCCAGTGCCTGAATAACCAAAGTGGGAGTAGCTCCAGTGCCTGAATAACCAACGTGGAATTAGCTCCAGTGCCTGAATAACCAACGTGGGAGTAGCTCCAGTGCCTGAATAACCAACGTGAGAGTAGCTCCAGTGCCTGAATAACCAACGTGAGAGTAGCTCCAGTGCCTGCATAACCAACGTGGAAATAGCTCCAGTGCCTGAATAACCAACGTGGGAGTAGCTCCAGTGCCTGAATAACCAACGTGGGAGTAGCTCCAGTGCCTGAATAACCAACGTGGAATTAGCTCCAGTGCCTGAATAACCAACGTGGGAGTAGCTCCAGTGCCTGAATAACCAACGTGGGAGTAGCTCCAGTGCCTGAATAACCAAAGTGGGAGTAGCTCCAGTGCCTGAATAACCAACGTGGGAGTAGCTCCAGTGCCTGAATAACCAACGTGGGAGTAGCTCCAGTGCCTGAATAACCAACGTGAGAGTAGCTCCAGTGCCTGAATAACCAACGTGGGAGTAGCTCCAACTGGCAGATCGAGAAAGACTGGATGGGTACTTGTATACCTTCAAAATGCACTTTCATGCATTTTTTTCTCTGATAATTAGTTTGTTTTGTCTTTTTTGTAAACATGCAAACCTCTTCCAAATCTGACATATAGTTTGCTTGTTTGTAAATAAATAATGTGCATCAGTTGGTGACAGGTTCGAGTGCCCAATTCCATGACTCCTCATATGAGGAATGAAATAGTGTTTCAAAGTAGCCTCAACTTCAAGCCTGCTTATATAAGAAGTTTGATCCACCACGCTTTCATGAACTTGTATCAATATTTCATGTACTCAATATTGAGATAGGAGGCTAATTTTGTTGTTGTTGAATTCCTTGATAACAAGAGCATGATAGTATGAGGGGCAATTGCAATCTGTGTGATGAGTGATTTTCAATTCAACATCTTAAATTATTTTTGCTCGAAAATTACAAGAAAAAAATACAGAAAATGTAAAAATACGGATGAAAAATTACTAGTAGTTACGGTAATCCTCACACTTCCACTTTGAGATGTCTTGAGAACAAAATGAGACTAAAATTAGCATCCTAGTGTTGAGTGAAACTGAGATTTCTTGTAGCAAGTTTTGCCCGTTTTCAACAATCAAAATTGTAATTATTCTCCCCCCAAAAAATAATATAACGATGTACAAAAATAAAAGCAGGTTTCACATCTGATTGAATTGAGACCAGCGTGAATCGAAAGACAAAAGTGTAAAAATATCAAAATTGTACATTTGTCAGTGCAAGTTATACAAGTAGGCCCACTTTAATCCTGGACTGATATATTCCAAATGTGGCAGTGATTCTCCGCTGCGTGTCTTCAGCCAGCCTCGTATCTCTCACTCCGTGCTAGTTCAGTGACAAATGCATCCAGAACATGGTTCAAACAGTTTGGCTTCTAGGGGTGTCCAAATTCATGATCTGTGATGATCATTCTTCCCAATGGTCATGAAGTGCATGATGATGAATATCAGAATGATATAGGTATTATTTATTCCATGTTTTTACAGCAGGAATGTTGACGCAAGGAAAGAGGTGAATGGAATCAACACTTTTTGGAATTTAGATTCTCGGATAGACCTAGAAGCCCTACGTATGACTCACTGTTTTATCCCCCTCTCATTTTTCTCGGCCGAGCATGATTAAACCTTCTCATAAATGTACCTATAGATGGATATCTTTATTTTTGATTGCAAGGGTGAACAATCAGAAGGATGAGGTTGGGTCTTAGGCCGCTCTTCCCCCTGACCATTCCTCACCTTGTCCACTTGACCTACCTATGGGTGGGTCACGTCCAGTCTGATCCAGTCTGGTCAAGTCTGATCCAGTCTGATCCAGTCTAGTCCAGTTGATCTAGTCTGGTCCAGTTTATCCAGTCTCATCAAGGTTTAATTCTAGATGTGAATCAACCCAAAGTTCAGGTAACTGATCGATTCCAGCGGTTATCCACCTAAACAGATGGCATTACTCTTTCTTCTCTTGCTCTCTCTCTTCTTATTCTTTTTGTCTTCCTCTCCTTTTCTTCTATGTTTGTGATTCAATTTTTCAACATGAAGAAGAAAACATGGATGAAATGATATTCAATCCTTATATCAGAAAAATCATTGAACATTACCCGAGATTTTCAATCTGAAGATCAAAATGAAGTACTCGGGGAACTATCTCAAGATTTTCGATTTATCTTTTGCGGAGCTTTTTGATATTAGGCCTACCCCCTTAACACGATCAACTCACCCTGGCAATAAATCTTTGAGATGTATCACTACCAATGAAATACATGCCTCCCCTATCTTGCGTTTGAACTGCAATAAAAGTTGCTATTGCTGTCAACGCATTGACTCGAGTAGGATTGCGTTCTACTTTCGAGGCAATATTGCTAGTAGTCGACCAATCAGCCAACAGTACAGTGTGACGTCACATTCCGTTAACTGCTCAGCTTCTGTTGACGCTACATAATTGAGTACGAGAATCGAAGATTGGTGATTTACCATTTTTGATCGACTAACCTTTTCCAGTGATACAGAAGACAGCTGTCTTCGTACTTTTAGGTCATGTTTATATTGATCTCCAAGTTTCAGTAATTCGAACAGATGTAATGATCTCTTTCCTCATGACTCCAGGGTGGAAAGATTCCTTTGGACATGGGCGATGGTGAGCGTGTGAACAAGTTGGGTTGGTGGAATGTAAACAAATCTCCCAATATCGATACAGTAGTGACTCGAGGTGATATCGATTAGTACTTTTATTGCAACTGTCGATCTATGCTTAAGTGGTTTGCACTCTTGGTTGCGCTACTGGTATTCGCTAGTTCAAGGTTCAAGCTACTGGCACCGCTAGTTCAAGGTTCAAGCCACTGGCACCGCTAGTTCAAGGTTCAAGCCACTGGCACCGCTAGTTCAAGGTTCAAGCCACTGGCACCGCTAGTTCAAGGTTCAAGCTACAGTCACCGCTAGTTCAAGGTTCAAGACACTGGCACCGCTAGTTCAAGGTTCAAGCCACTGGCACCGCTAGTTCAAGGTTCAAGCCACTGGCACCGCTAGTTCAAGGTTCAAGCCACTGGCACCGCTAGTTCAAGGTTCAAGCCACTGGCACCGCTAGTTCAAGGTTCAAGCCACTGGCACCGCTGGTTCAAGGTTCAAGCTACTGGCACCGCTAGTTCAAGCTTCAAGCTACTGGCACCGCTAGTTCAAGGTTCAAGCTACAGGCACCGCTAGTTCAAGGTTCAAGCTACAGGCACCGCTAGTTCAAGGTTCAAGCCACTGGCACCGCTAGTTCAAGGTTCAAGCTACAGGCACCGCTAGTTCAAGGTTCAAGCTACTGGCACCGCTAGTTCAAGGTTCAAGCCACTGGCACCGCTAGTTCAAGGTTCAAGCCACTGGCACCGCTAGTTCAAGGTTCAAGCTACTGGCACCGCTAGTTCAAGGTTCAAGCTACTGGTACCGCTAGTTCAAGGTTCAAGCTACAGGCACCGCTAGTTCAAGGTTCAAGCCACTGGCACCGCTAGTTCAAGGTTCAAGCCACTGGCACCGCTAGTTCAAGGTTCAAGCCACTGGCACCGCTAGTTCAAGGTTCAAGCTACTGGCACCGCTAGTTCAAG
>OZ023334.1:37327470-37329970 GCA_964007535.1 Brachyptera risi | reverse complement strand
TCCTTCGGCGCGGTCCTCCTTCGGCGCGGTCCTTCTTCGGCACGGTCCTCCTTCGGCGCGGTCCTCCTTCAGCGTGGTCCTCCTTCGGCGCGGTCCTGCTTCGGCGCGGTCCTCTTTCGGCGTGGTCCTCCTTCGGCGCGGACGCGGAGACGCCGGTCACATCGTACTAATTGGCGTGGCTGACGTGGCTTGAAGTTACTCTTGTCCATCCCTCCGACGCTGTTACTGGCCTCAGCCCCCAGCCCCCTTGCTTCGTCCGGTACCCTCATGTCGTGTCTGCAGGCTGGTGCCGACAGCTTGGCTCGAGGAAACGAAGTGTTCTGCTCTCGTCTGGTCTCGCGTTGTCGATAGATATTTCGCATGGCTTCTCGAGTGTTCTATAGTCAAGTTTCTTTATTGAGTCAAGTTGGAATAGATGAATGTTGTACATTGCTGTTCATACCCCATTGAGATTAGGGGGTAAATCCTATCTTGTGCTGGGGTAATTGGCATCAAGTAAATTTAGACATGATCTGATTATGAAATAATGAAAAGTATATAAATGTATACTTGTTAAACCGTGATACCTGATTGAATTTAGAGTATAGTATATCGATGTTATTTTGTTCTTAAGACTGGAGTCACTAAACCTAAATATCAAACCAGAATTAGAAATAAAATCTAATAATGATCAACAGAATGTAGTTAACAGATAAAGATCAACATTAACAGATCTAGTAGATTAACACATTGGTAGGTCACTGGACATCCCCTTCAAAAAGTGCGTGGTTTGTTTACGTGACTCTATCCACGGTCTTCCTCAATGATTCTGTCCATGCTATAGTCCAGCCTCTGGTTACCACCGCGATCATACGCCTGTGTGCTTCTGGTTGCATACAGTCGGCCCGAGGGTCCTACTTTCACCCTGGACTGGACCATAGCGCCCGTCGAAGCTTCGAGACTTCTCTCATCTACATCCAAATCTAGCCACCTGATTCCTTTGCTTGATGGACTATTTGGAAGACTCCATCGATTATGTCTGAATTCTATTCAACACAACAATACATGAATACTCTGAGGGAGACAACATGGTTGAACTTTACAGTTCACAGAATTACAACAACTTATATTTAAAAAATGATGGCAGAAACCAAAATTGATGCCTGACGACTGTAACAACAATATAGAATCAATTTGATGGCGAAACCGAATGTCACAAAGTACTACAAAAAATACAAAAATACAATTTTGGTATTTTTTGTATAGTTTTTGTACATTCTTTGTATGCATTTTGGCATCACTGAAAAACACATTTTCCGGTTAACCCACAGAGATAATCTTGGTATTCGAATCGAAATATAGTCGCAACGAACCAACGCATAATAATGGGTATTCGTTTTTACATCACAGCAATACTTTTGCTGTTGGATATTTTTGAAGTTTTATCAAATTGTATTTTGTGTTTTCGAAAATTTACCAAATATCCAATAATTTACTGTACCATCATCTCCCATTTGTTTGAGTTTTCGATGATCACTTCCCTCCGAACACTATTGAGGAGAATCCACAGGTAATGTCAACACATTCAAACAGAAAGTTATGGAAAAGAGATGTTTCTCACACTCAATTGTGTAGGAAAAATTGTAGCAGAGATAATTTCATGCAAAAAGAGTTTTTTCCTTGATTTGTGTGCTGTATCCACCGTAAAAAATATTTCTTTCATACTCACATCCTTTTAGATAATTTGTATATGAAACTTGATATAAAAGACTGAATTAAGAGGAAAAAACAAGTACGTTTAGACTCGTGTTTTCACCTCTGTCTTTCCTTGAAGAATAGCATCAGCTAAAAAATTTCACCGTCGAGAATATCATATAGTTACAGAAATGCACTGCTATGGAATCTCATAGTTATAGAATATCATACATATAGCTCTAAATAGAGGTACCTCAAAGTATATATATATATATATATATATATATATATATATATATATATATATATATATATAAAGGTATATAATAGAGGTATATATAAGGGTATATAAAAGTATATACCTTGTATAAAGGTATATAAATAAACCCTACCTTTGAGCATATTTATTCGGATGGCAAGTCTTTAGATCTACTTATGGCTTTGGTATTATGTTGAAGTTGTTACGCATCCGAGAGTGTGAAACGAGAAGAAAATACATGCATAGGAGATGATACTGGAAGATTATATTTATCATCACGTCTTATTTCAGAAAAACATAGTTTTTTTCGCTTCTCGTCTTTGGAAACGAACTAAATGATATTCCCGATGATTAGGCATCATTTTCACTCCCAGGAACACAACAATATTTCACCATAGTGACAAATAAATGCGAAGGAACGTAGTCAAATACAATGGTATTAAATGTCAAAAGTACACTGAATCGCCCAATTGCCGATATATTGAACTGTCAGTGGACGCGTGACGTCACATGGGCGAGCAAACACAAGTCGTCAAATGTTACAACTTTCGTATCAGCATTACCGAT
>OZ023334.1:37299405-37327270 GCA_964007535.1 Brachyptera risi | reverse complement strand
ATATATATATATATATATATATTTATATATATATATATATATATATATATATATATATATATATATATATATATATATATATATATATTATATATATATATATATATATATATATATATATATATATATATACTATATATATATATATATATATATATATATATATATATATATATATATATATATATATATATATATATATATTATATATATATATATATATATATATATATATATATATATATATATATATGTATATATATATATATATATATATATATATATATATATATATATATATATATATATATATATATATATATATATATACATATATATATATATATATATATATATATATATATATATATATATATATATATATATATATATATATATATATATATCAAATATATATATATATATATATATATTAAATATATATATATATATAGTATATATATATATATATATATATATATATATATATATATATTCATATATTCATATATATATATATATATATATATATATATATATATATATATATATATATATATATATAAATATATATACATATATATATATATATATATATATATATATATATATATATATATATATATATATATATATATATATATATATATATACATATATATGTATGAACTTATTTCCAAAATTTCATTTATTTTCGAATCGAAAGATATTAACATTCGTTAGTTTACTCTTGATACCAACGCCGGTAATGTCTGGATATATATGACAGAAACGGTCAATGTGTTCCGGACTTTCGGAAACTGAAAGACTTGTATCTGCGGCGGAAAGTTATGATCACCAACAGCGCAGTCTTGGTGTTGAAGTTCATTGGTGTTGAATAATCAAGATGAGGTGGTAAGATCGCCTTTGTGGTGCCCCGGCCAAACGATCCTACCTCTCATCTTCAGCCTTGATTGAGGAACAAATGGATTTTCTATCAAGTTCCGATGTTATTGAAATAACTATGAATGAATGGCATGGATCAATACAACTAATGACACGATAACAACTCACTCTACATATATATGTGATGAGTGTAATTCATTGATTATTTATTTACTTGAATGATCAATATAGATGATGATTAAAACCAAAGACCTTATTATATAACCTACGGTTGATTAAAACATTCTGCAATTTGAACAGAGAATTCCGTAATCGGAATGGGAAAATCGCAAAATCACGATATATCACAATATATTTATATCCTTTCCTCCTGCCCCTGTTGAAAGCTCTCCAATGAATATCGTCGCAGCATGAAACAAATCCCTAGCTCCCATTCAAATCCGTTCCATTTTAACTACGGAAAATGATAATGAAAACGACAATCAGGAAATCTTAAAGATCGATAACTTTTTCCGGGTAAGAAATCGTATCATGATCAAATCTAAACATTTCCCTTATCCGAAGTCTGTTCAGTCTCTTCTTAATCTCCTCTGCCAGGGGCATCTCGGTCGCCCACAGCAGAGTTCCCTGGATTCTCCCGGGCTGCTCCCGATCAATTGCTGCCCCTTTACAACCCGTTCGGTATTGCGTCGCACGTCCACGTGTCTTGGCGGCATCACTGACGGCGACACGTCTCTCACGTTCACGTTCACGTTCACGTCCACGTGTCTTGGCGGCATCACTGACAGCGACACGTCTCTCACGTTCACGTTCACGTTCACGATCACGTTCACGTTCACGTCCACGTGTCTTGGCGGCATCACTGACAGCAACACGTCTCTCACGTTCACCTTCACGTTCACGTTCACGTGTCTTGGCGGCATCACTGACAGCGACACGTCTCTCACGTTCACGTTCACGTTCACGTCCACGTGTCTTGGCGGCATCACTGACAGCGACACGTCTCTCACGTTCACGTTCACGTTCACGATCACGTTCACGTTCACGTCCACGTGTCTTGGCGGCATCACTGACAGCAACACGTCTCTCACGTTCACGTTCACGTTCACGTTCACGTGTCTTGGCGGCATCACTGACAGCGACACGTCTCTCACGTTCACGTTCACGTTCACGTGTCTTGGCGGCATCACTGACAGCGACACGTCTCTCACGTTCACGTTCACGTTCACGTCCACGTGTCTTGGCGGCATCACTGACAGCGACACGTCTCTCACGTTCACGTTCACGTTCACGTTCACGTTCACGTTCACGTTCACGTTCACGTGTCTTGGCGGCATCACTGACAGCGACACGTCTCTCACGTTCACGTTCACGTTCACGTCCACGTGTCTTGGCGGCATCACTGACAGCGACACGTCTCTCACGTTCACGTTCACGTTCACGTTCACGTTCACGTTCACGTTCACGTTCACGTTCACGTTCACGTTCACGTTCACGTTCACGTTCACGTTCACGTTCACGTTCACGTTCACGTTCACGTTCACGTTCACGTTCACGTTCACGTTCACGTTCACGTTCACGTTCACGTTCACGTTCACGTTCACGTTCACGTTCACGTTCACGTTCACGTTCACGTTCACGTTCACGTTCACGTTCACGTTCACGTTCACGTTCACTTCCACGTTCACGTTCACGTTCACGTGTCTTGGCGGCATCACTGACAGCGACACGTCTCTCACGTTCACGTTCACGTCTACGTTCACGATCACGTGTCTTGGCGGCATCACTGCCAGCTAAACGTCTCTCACGTTCACGTTCACGTTCACGTTCACGTTCACGTTTTGTGTTCACGTTTACGTTCACGTCTACGTTCACGTCCGTCTCTCGCTCATTTTTTCCATATTAAGTTCGAACAACTCACGATACTGATTTCAACGATCTATTGGCGTCGGTGGATGATGAATGAGATGATGGGATGATGAGATGAAAGGTTATTTCATTAGGCGTTTTTGGTGATGGGAAGAAGTCGGTCGTGGCTTGTTATTAAGGAACCATCCCAGTATCAACCTGAACTACAGAGGGAAACCTCGAAAAACCACTGTCAGGATGGTTGACCATGGCGGGAATCGAATCCTGGTCTCCCGAATGACGGTTCAGTGTGTTACCTCTCGGCCACGCGTCTCGGTAACAGCGGCTCATTGCCAGAGTCCTGACGTTCAATCAACCACACGACTGGGAAGATCCCTCTTCACTGAGTTTCATACCGGTCATTCCGATATCCAGCGCTGTCAAACAAGATGCATTGTCAGACGAGTGGTCGAGTGGTTAATACACTGAACCCTCATTCAGGAGACCAGGGTTCGATTTCCGATATGGTCGACCATCCTGGCATTTTTGTTCATTTCCCCATGTCATTCAAGTCAATACTGAAATGATTCCTTGAAGGGTTGGGGGGGGGGGGGGGGTGAGGTGAGAAACTCAATTCTTACTATTGGTTCATTTCATTATGCCATGACATGAAACGACCTTTAGAAATGAATGGCTATTCCAAATATTTACAAAAAAATGTTTTGAAAAATTAGGCTGCGTTAGAACGACCAACATTCGCCGAATATGATTCTATTTTGTTCAGTATTGTATACAAACGTCTGTCATTCAAGTTTCTGACAACCATTGTAAATGAACCAATGTCCTCTTTACCCCTTCAAACACTTGCCGTCAAACTGTCAGAAGAAATACAGCTCAAGGTTATTGCTGGGACATTAGTGAAATCAAATCTGCAGCAATAAAGCCACTTGCCATTCGAGTTAACCAATTGAAATCATATGGCGGAAATTATTCGCAATGTTCCACATATCAAACGAGAGATGACATTTGAGCGCAGATATTTTGTGGGAACACTTTTTCTCAACCTATCTTAGTTTTTCTACGTTCCCAGCTCAAAAAAGCGTTACATGCTATTCTCCATAAGAGAGATTTTCGTTAGGTCCGGTCGAAAATTATCGACTTCTCACGCCTTTTATATCTCCCATGTCAAATGGGGTAAGAATTTTCGCAATGCCATTTTTTGTCATAACATAATAAGACAGGCCCATGGTGAGAATTAAGTTTTTCACCTCACCGACCCTTCAACGACAAGCCAAGACCAAGTCATTCCCACAATCCAAAAACACCTAATGAAATAACTTTCCATATCATCATCCCAATATCTCATATATCATTCACAGACGCCAGTATAACATATAGTCATCACCAGAGTGCGTCGTTGAACCCAATATGAATGATTGACAGGTAATGCATGCTCTTGCCCAATCCTCACACACCCATGAGAGGGTACTCCGGACTGGACCTGCATAGGATCAGCCATTCTGACGATTCAAACATCATGTATTTTTTTGTACAACAATTGGACAACCCACAGTTTTCGCCCCCTTGGATGACGTCACAAATCATACCGTCCAATCAACAAGGCTGTTGAAAAAGTAGTGAAATTCAAATAAAGGCTTCTGTCACGTAACAAATGACGAACAATCGTTACCATAGCAATACAGCGAACTGGTGGACTACCAAACATTCTGATTGGTCAATTCCAACTGGTGGACAGTGTTGTCTGTCTCTTGCAACAATGGGTGACGTCACTAGACAGAAGCCTATACAATCGGGGTTTCTTCAAATGACTACAAATGTTATAGATCCAAATGGCCGGCTGGTAAGCCACGCCTTTTTCGAGTCGTCAATTGGAGAGATCTTTTGGGAATTCCTTCAGAGAACGATCAGGGAGTTGATGCATTCTGAATCGAGGTGTGTATCCCATCGTCATTTCTACAGTAGGCCTACATTCCATACAAAATCTTACTCATTATTCAATATTTTTCAGTTCACAATCACATAGGTGAAACCACTCGGCTCCAACAGCATCATACACAAATTGTCTTCAATCGATTTTCGACTCACTGCGTACCTTCATACATGAATGATATGACCGCCACAGGTAGATGAGTGGTTGATGCACTTGCTCCATGTGATCCGGGAGGCTGCGATGGACATGTCCGACCCGGTTCGATCCCCGCTTACGTCCATCCTTACGGGGTTTTTCGTGGTTTCCCTCTGCACTCAGTCTAGGCAATATGCCGGGACGGTTCCCACAATATAGACCACGACCGCTTCCTTCCCACTATTCTGCCCATTACCCATTGAATCCTTCATATCATCAATCATTCATCCGACGCCAATAGATCTTATTTATCATCACGATGCGTCGTTAAAACCAATATATATATATATATATATATATATATATATATATATATATATATATATATATATATATATATATATATATATATATATATATATATATATATATATATATATATATATATATATATATATATATATATATATATATATATATATATATATATATATATATATATATATATATATATATATATATATATATATATATATATATATATATATATATATATATATATATATATATATATATATATATATATATATATATATATATATATATATATATATATATATATATATATATGAATGATTGCTATTGGCCTGACAAGAGTGTTCATCACCGAATGGGAGTATATTCCAGGAATTACTCACAGAAATACAAGAACTATTACAGAAACTACAACCCTGAGTGATGTTCAACAGTCTTACTAAAATATGCTCACACGAAAAGCCACTACGAACAATCGTATATGTGTCATTGACACTGAAAATATGCCACTGCAACTCCTCAAATATGATTGAATCATCAAGTTGAATAGCATTGTTTTGACCTATTTTGTTATTTGCTTTGGTTTCTATAACAGAACGCCCACGCTTGTCTCCACCTGTTGAGCGCTGTGCGGCGCTACCCCCCCCCCCCAAACCCCTGATCGAGACTCTTCGCCCTCGTTACCCACGGCAACTGCCTCAGCTGAATAGCAACAAGTATGGATCGAAGGGCTCACAATGGAACTGGCTGTAGCACGTTCGTCAATGCTCGAGTGGGATCAAAAACAAGGATCCAATGTCTGGTAGAGAACAGAAACTATTTCTAAATATTGGCAGATACATCAAGGAACATTTCGTTGAACTCGCTATCACCTGGGCTCATACCCTTCTCTCTATACCCTTCTCTCTATACCCTTCTCTTATATATATATATATATATATATATATATATATATATATATATATATATATATATATATATATATATTCTATATATATATATATATATATATATATATATATATATATATATATATATATATATATATATATATATATTCGAACATATATATATATATATATATATATATATATATATATATATATATATATTTATATATATATATATATATATATATATATATATATATATATATATATATATATATATATATATACATATATATATATATATATATATATATATATATATATATATATATATATATATATATATATATATATATATATATATATATATTATATATATATATATATATATATATATATATATATATATATATATATATATATATATATATATTATATATATATATATATATATATATATATATATATATATATATATATATATATATATATATATATATATATATATATATATATATATATATATATATATATATATATATATATATACACATTGAGATCAAAATCATTACTTCACCGCCATCTCATTTCTCTTTATCAATTTCTATGATGATGAGGAAGGCTTTGATTCAATCGTTCTCAATCAATTGGTTTCTTGATAGCTTTAAGTGATTCAAAATAATTACATTACATATTTTTTTAACATCGAAACGGCTGGTTCCTATTCGAGTGTGAGTTCGGAATAATGTGTATCATCATTATTAAATTGAAATTCCCTGAGAATTTGAATTCTCACGGATGAAATATTGTTCACGATTTTTAGCGCCGGGTTATTCTAATGGGATTTTCGAAAACTTTGAAATGAGTTTTCTCAGAAGTGGTTCAACCGATTGCGCGTTCAGAACTATACAGTATCTAATTAGATGAGGACACTTGTGTATGCCAAATTTGAACTGATTTTGAATTTTCGTTTCACCTGTGGAGCGCGAAAAAAAACACAAAAAAACATGCACTTTTTTTCGGTTATCGTAAAACTGAGTCTTCGCTTTGCTCATCCATAAAGTACAACGAGTGCATATTGAGTCAGTTCTGGATATTTCTCCACTCAGCGGAATCAGGGGACGTTTTTCAGTCATGGTTGACGATATAAGCCGTCCATTTGTTATAGCAATGAGAATGCGCACGCATCAGTGTTCCCGAGACGCACACACACACACACACACACCCCCACACACACACACACACACACACACACACACAGAACTGAGTTAATATATTGTGTATAAAGAGAACAAAGAATATGAACTCCTCTCAGATGGTTTCGCATTCCGACTTTGTCAGAATGAATGAACGAAAATATCTCTCAAATTGTGTTTTCCAATCCCAACTACGGAATTTGTTTGTATACTCTCAACATCTCTGGTTACTATGGTAACCCGGTGGACAACATCAATCTCCCCGTATATTTGGCATTCCTCACAATTGCATTCACTTGCTGTTACATATCGCATGGACCAACACACGACTTGACACACTTCCTTGATGACAGTTTCCTGTCACAGGTCACACAAGTGGAGACCGATGAACAAAAGACGTGGATCAAATTTTTTCAATTCCAACATGTTTTTTATCCTCATTAAACAATCACATGACAAATATGAAATAGAATAACAAACACATGAGGATGATAACAAATAATTTCAATACGAATATAACGATGAAATAAGACAAATAAAGAAGAACTGCAATCAGTGCGAAATACGGTAATTAATAATAAGAAGCCCGCATAAGAACGAATTCTTGTGTGCGGGCAACATAACTTATGATTATTCAACAAAAGTTGGCTATGAAGCAAATAAGTGAAATAAGTACATTTTTTTTTAACGAAGGAGACAGACACAAAAATTGAAACAACTGGAATAAATATTTGCAAAATCACTCCTGATCGAAAAATGAACAGTTATGATAATAATAATGAAGATGATAATAAAAAGAAGAAGAAAATGCATGGCATGAGAGATTATTACAATACCAAGAAAAGACAGCAAATACGATGTTGGATGAGCAAGATATCCATAAATGATGCACTCGATATAGCTATATATTGAATACAAACCTTCATTCCAAAACTTGCAATAAATATCTCCATCAATTATCGTATTCGAACATTCAAATCGTTCCATTTCTATGATTCCCAGCCTGATCTATTCCAACCATCCTGTTGAATTGGTTCACCAATTTCCACTCAGTACTCATGCAGAATTCTTCCGAAATGATGATTCTACTTCTCGAGAACTGACCGGCACAGTAGCTGAGTGGTCAGCTCACTTGCTTCTTGTGATCCGGGAGGTGAATGGACACATCGGACCCGGTTCGATCCCCGCCACCGTCCATCTTTACAGGGGTTTTTCGTGGTTTCCCTCTGTAGTCTAGGCTAATGGCGGGATGGTTCCCACAATATAGGTCACGACCGCTTCCTTCCCACTACCCATAAATACCTTCATCTCATCATCCCATCATCTCAATAATCATTCATCCGATGCCAATAGATCTTAGTAATCATTACAGTGCGTCGTTAAAACCCAATATATATATAAAAAAAGGAAAAAATCTCGAGAACGAGCAATACAAGTTTTCGAAGACTTGGGAAAAAATGAGTCAATATTCAAAATCTACATCATGTGGAATATGAATTCAAATCGGATGAAATATGAGATGAGGAAATTTCACCCATGCTATTCTTATGAGAATTTTCATGATTTGATATGTTTTCCCGGAAAACCATTGCATCGATTCGTCTCAGACACATTCCCATCATATTATGGTGTGACAACAATACTCAATGAAATTTTCATGTCGATCAGCCACTTTTCTGACCTGTAAGCTGCGAACAACAACAACAAAAAACATCTCTAAGCGAAGAACAATTGTGTTCTGTATAATATTAGAAAATATGGGATGTGCGTTGTGAGATGAGCTTAGAAGTATGGAAATCCAGAATGGAGAATATTTTGTCAGATCAATTTACATCTATGAACCTCGAATTACTTCGAACGTTCAAAGACCTCACCTGCAACTTGTTGATATTTATAGTGCTACAACCTGTCGCACATAGATTACACCGCAAAACCAATTGATCCGAATATTCAATAAAATGTACACTTTTGTTGCGTTTTATTTGTTGTTTCTCATCCGATTGTTGCAAGAATCTCTGAAAAGGTGAATAATAGTAGTGTCCATATCTGATGGAAATTTGAGAGCTTGCGAAGAATTCTTGTTTCTCAACAATTTTTCCACGAGTTATTCTCATGAGGAATTTTCAAACTTTCTGCTTTTTTCCGGAAAAACCTTCCGACTGATTTTTCTGAAAAACGATCCCAACCTATTCTAGTATGACAGAAATTCATAGAAAAAGTTTCAAGACGATGGGTTATTTTTTCCTGACCTGTATGCCGCGTACAAAATTACAAATTAAAAATTAAAAAAAAAACATTTTTTTCGGTATGTCAAACTGAATATTCTCTTCGCTCATCCAAGTATAACACAGGACTCAGTCCATTCTGTCAGTAAAAGTCAACTGTAATAACAGACTGAAAATAACACAATAAGATCTCGAATAACAGAATGCGGAATGTTTCGGTGTTTTATTACAAAACTAACAAGATATCAGAGAAGATAATTGAATACCCCGATGCTTATATCCACTTCCCACGCCGCCAGGAGGGCTGGAACCACCCATCGTCTGTGTTAATCCTCTGCGAAGAGACGGTCAATTGTAACTACCTGATAGATTCTGCAAGGACTCGTTCAGTATTTGAAGTTTCGTCTTCTCGCAAGAAAATGTTGACAAACTGAGGGTGAAATGAAACTAGGGTATTTGAGAGATTGAAAGAAAATGCTTTCATAGTCCATTATATGATTCAAGATATCATTCTCTTTCTCATAACGAGATAGGTAATATCACTTGATAGCGATCCGATTCCAACTTTCAGATCGATTCCAACTTTCAGATCGATTCCAACTTTCAGATCGATTCCAACTTTCAGATCGATTCCAACTATCATCGTTTCTCCAATTTCGAAACTGTTGACTTTCCGGAATAATGATTATTGTGCAATTATGAATTCGAGATAGAAAATTGTGAGTTGAATTGAATTGGACTGAACTGATGAGATCAAATCAAATGACTATCCATTCAATCGAATACTCTCTGTTGAATACGTATTTCATATTTCTCATTTACTTCGTATTGCCTTATTCGTGACAGCGTGTCTCAGTTCTCGGCTCATTTTTCCTCTGATTCTACATTGATTCTACTAGGAAAACGCCATATATGCGTTGTTAGACGAGCAGATAGTAATAGTATGATAATAATATAGTATATTATTAGTATGATAGTAATAGACTTTTATGGCCAAACTTTTGCCTACATTCGCCAATTGGGTGACATTTAAGTAAGAAATGGGTAAAAACTGCTTCGAGTGTTACCAATTTAACACATTTTATGATTTTTCTTCAAAATGGCTCAACCGACCAAGCTGGAAGTTTTCAGAAATGTTTATCAAAATGGAACTCAGCTTCACGCAAAATTTCATTCTTTTTGAAAATGAAAATATTTCCTTTTTTCCGCCATGTTATTCTAATGAGTATTTTTGAAATTTCTAAAATTCATGAAAAAAAAGTTAACATCCTATATTGCCACAGAACTATACAGACCTGATTTAGATGAGGAACCATGATGAAAAAGGAGTTTTTGAGTTGATAGTTGTAGCCGTTTGACCTGTGGAGAACCAAAAAAAAAATAACCAAAAAAATAAAAAAAAACATGAAAACCAACACCAATTTTTTTAAGTGTGTCAGATTGAATCCTCGCTGAAGCTCGTCTAACGAACGATGAAATACTGGCTGTTCAAAACTATAATGCCAATGTTGCTGATATTAATGAACTATATAAGACGTTTGAACACGAGACACATCTGCCATACGTGTACTCAATCATTCATTAATCCGTTGATACGTCAATACGTTCCATTCATTGATTCATTCATTCCTTCCTCGATTCATCAATTGATTTGAAACAACGTCAATTATATCATTCATCTGATCTTTCGTTCATCATCTCTTTCATTCAAAGTTCATTCTTCCGATCATCCACACATTCATTCATCAATCGATTCATCACCAATCCTCCTCATCATTCACTCATTCATCACCAATATTCATTCATTCATTTGTAGTTTTGTATTTGTATTTAGCTTACTCATAACATATTGTTTTTAGAACAGGTGGTAATGATTACTATCATGAAATCAAAGGAAAACAAACAAACATAGGCCTACTTGATCAAATTATACATGGTTATTTTTTCTCAGCTCTCTTCTCAAATCACTCATGTTCTTCATATTCTTCAACTCTTCTTCCAATTCATTTCATTCACGCGTCGTTATCTGGATGAATCCATATTTCCCTACTACTCTATCCACTCTCTCCACCTTCATTCTCAACCATTCCCTTGTACTTCTTTGTATTCCCTTTCCAAATCTATTGCTCAATTCCTCCCATCCTGTATATTCATTCTTGACTCCAACAAAATTACACATTCTTTCTATTTGTCTTCGTTTTGCCAAATTTTCCCATCCCATTTCCTCAATCATTTTACTGGGTCTTTCTATAACTTTTCCCCCACATCCTTATCTTAACCTTATCCTCATTTTATGTAGTTACTCTAATTGAGATCGATGTTCCTTGTATTATATGAAATGTGAAATAAAAGGCCGCGCATATTGATACTCTTCTTCTCTCTTTTTCAGGAAGTATCAATTTTCTTATTCGAAAAGCGTTGTGCCGAAAAGCTACACAAACCGAAACGCAAAGAAACGGTGACGGAAATCTTGCGCGGCAGTGTGCGCCAATTGGAACGGTTCCGACATCCGAAGATATTACAAGTGATACATCCGGTGGAGGAGTGCGGCGAAACGTTGGCGTTCGCCTCCGAGCCCGTGCTGGCAAGTCTGGCCAACGTGCTGGCGTACCAGGAGAGCAAGGGCGTCGGTGGCGCCGGCCCGCCCGCCACTGGGGCGTCGCAGCCGACGCAGCCGACGCCGAGGCCGGCGCAGGCGAAGGAGTATCATTTCATAGACATGGAACTCAAATACGGGATCCTTCAGGTGAGTACTGCTTCGAAAGATCATCTCTGATGGACTCTTCACATAGTTGGATGATGGGATGGATGTTGACTCTATAAATGCACTTGTTTGTTGGTTGGAGATTTTTGCTGAGAATAATACATGATTTTATATTTCATTTCTATTGTGGATTTTGTGTTTTTTTAACCCTCAAGTTTGTTCATCCAATATTTATTCACTACATCGTTTTCTCTTGAGAGCACATATAGGAGTCGATTCTGGGAAAATACCCTTATTTCTTCGATTATAACTCTTGGATGATATTGCCATATTGGCTATTATAATTCAGATGCAGGAGGAATGAAATTATCTTTTCGATACCCTCAAGATGATAAACATGGAGACTATCAACTCTCATCTCCCGATTTTCTTATTTTACATTTGAAAAATCTATAGCTGTAGCCTGTGAATCTGGAAATATAGAAATACTGGAATCCCGAAGGTTGATACATTCATTTTCTGGATATGGGAAGGTTCTATGGATCCATGGTATCACAGGAACCTGTGTTTCTACAATCTTGATATCTCGTCACATTCAAACTCCTTCTGCGAATACATTTCGTTGACTTGATAGTTTCGAAATGTAGTTGAGTGTATATACATTTAGTGTACAGTCCATTTGGATATCTCGCTCATCTCACAACGCGTGTGCTGCGTTCCTCATAAATGGTGATAAGCCGATGATGGAGCTGTGAAGTGGATGAAGTTACGAGGGAAGTGATTTCAAGATGGCTCCAAAACATATACATGCAGTCATGTTATTATTATTCACTAGGCAAACGCGTTATGTGTTGCCGCGTTGATGGATGAGCTGGAACATATCGACTTATCTTTGGATTGGTTATTATATATATATATATATATATATATATATATATATATATATATATATATATATATATATATATATATATATACATATATATATATATATATATATATATATATATATATATATATATATATATATATATATATATATATATATATATATATATATATATATATATATAAATATATATATACATATATGTATATATATATATATATATATATATATATATATATATACATATATATATATATATATATATATATATATATATATATATATATATATATATATATATACATATATGTATATATATATATATATATATATATATATATATATATATATAAATATATATATATATATATATATGAATATATATATATATATATATATATATATATATATATATATATATATATATATATATATATATATATATATATATATATATATATATATATATACATATATGTATATAATATATATATATATATATATATATATATATATATATATATATATATATATATATATATATATATATATATATATATATATATATATATATATATATATATCTTAAGATCCAAACTATTGCATCACTGCCATCCTATTTTTCATTACTAGGCAAACGCATTATGTGTTGCCGCGATGATGGATGAGCTGGAACATATCGACTTATTTTTGGCTTGGTTACTATAATATATATATATATATATATATATATATATATATATATATATATATATATATATATATATATATATATATATATATATATATATATATATATATATATATATATATACCTTTAGATCCAAACCATTGCATCACTGCCATCTTATTTTTCATTATCCATTTCTATGATGATAAAGAAGGCTCTGTTTTAATCGTTCACATTCAAGAGGTGACACCTGTGGCTTGGATTCAATGGATATCCTAATAGCTTCGAGTGATTTAAAACTAGGAAAACGCGGGATGCGCGTTGTGAGATGAGCTTAGAAGTATGGCAATCTAGAATGAAAAATAACTCGTCAGCTCAATTTACATCTACAAACCTTGACTTACTTCAAACGTTCTAAAACCTCACCTGCAACTTGTTGATATTTATAGTAACCTGCAACCTGTCGCATAAACACTTTGCAAAACCAATTGATCCAAATATTCAATAAAATGTACACGTTTATTGCGTTTTCTTCATTATTTCTCATTCGATTGTTGTAAAAATCTCCGAAAAGGTGTATAATAGTATTTTACATATTCTGTGAGAATTTGAGAGCTTTTGAATAATTCTTGTTTTTCAAGTACTTTTCCTTCGGGTTATTCTTATGAGGATTTACCAAACTTTCCGATTATTTTCCGGGAAAACCTTCCGACCGATTCCTCTGAATAACAATCCCAACCTATTCTGGTATGACACCAACGTTCAGAAAAAGTTTCAAGTTTCTCTGATTCATTTCTCTGACCTGTATGCCGCGTACATAATTACAAAAAAAAAAAACATAAAAACGAAGCCCATTTTTTTTCAGGGTGTGAAATGGAGAGCTTCGCTACGCTCATCTAAAAATTACATTATATATTCCTCACATCAAAATGGCTGATCCTATTCGGGTGAAAGTTAGAAATAATGTGTATTATCATTATATTGAAATTTCCTGAAAATTTGAAATGTCTCGGATGAAAATTATTTCATGAATATTTCCCTCTGGGCTATTCTATTAGGATTTTTGAAAAATTTAAAATGAGTTTTCTCAGAATTGGTTCAACCGATTGCGCCTTTCAAAAATATACAATATAGAATCAGATAATGGAACTTGTGTATGCCAAGTTTCTACTGATTTTGAATTTCTGTTCGACCTGTGGAGCGCGAACAAGAAAAAAAAGTCACTTTTTTTCGGGTATGGCGAAATTGAGTCTTCGCTTCGCTCATCCAATTATTCATCATCATCATTTGCTTCACGACTCCACCAACAGCTGAGTTATATGGGGGTACGGATGAGAAGGTGGATATGAAAACTATGAGGTGATGATAAGTGAAAGAACGTTCACAAAAATGCATGCCCAATGCGGGACTCGAACCCACGCACAGCGGTGACTCCAGTTTCTGAAGAGGTGCCTCAGCTGACTGAGCTACCGTTGACGGTTGAAGAAAATGGTTTCCACATGACATGGATGACTTCATCATCTATCAAGTAGACATTGACTCGTTACGTACATCGTGCATGCACTTCGTACAATACAGGTCTGTGTACGCGTCACGAAACAATGCTGAAACGTGCTGGAAAACAATAACAAACCTATATGCAATACACTGCAGGGAAACAAACTCAGCTTTTGCGATGTGGAATAAGCAATATTTCTCAAAGAATTCACTTGACAGCTCTACACTTCTCAATTTCGATACATTAACTCACCGCCCACCTGATTCATCTATCGATAGTGTAAATTCTTTCACGATCCAATTGGCTTCAAGTGTGGATCATACCAAAGACCTCAGTATCTAACTGAGTTAGAATGATACTAAGGTCTTTGATCATACCCTCTCAATAGTTTCTATCAATGTTGAAAACAGTACATGATAATTCCTGTGTTCGAAATGGCTCAGTCAAGCTATGCGACATTCAGGATTGATGTGTCCAATTCGTGGGCTGGAATTTCGTAGACATTTGATACCAATCGGAGGAATATTCTCCATATATTTACACTTCTGAGTTATTTCTATGGTATTTTCCGTAATTTTCGAATCGATTTCTCATACGAGATTCAATCAATTGTGCCTCAAGCTCATAGAGAATTTAACTAGATGCATTGTTTTTATCTGTGGAGTACGAATAGAAAAAAATGTCTTATTATCCATGGTGAAATTGAGGCTCCACTCCGGTCATCTAACCATATACCACGCACCAACCTATCCCCGTTAGCAGCATTAATTCATTATCGATAAATACAATCGTTGTCACCAATGTAACAAGAGGTTTCTCATGGTTAATCACTGTTACCACTCAGGTGTCGAACCTGTCACTCTACTGGAGAACCTGTTACTCTACTGGAGAACCTGTTACTCTACTGGAGAACCTGTAACTCTACTGGAGAACCTGTGACTCTACTGGAGAACCTGTAACTCTACTGGAGAACCTGTTACTCTACTGGATAACCTGTAACTCTACTGGAGAACCTGTTACTCTACTGGAGAACCTGTTACTCTACTGGAGAACCTGTTACTCTACTGGAGAACCTGTTACTCTACAGGAGAACCTGTTACTATACTGGACAACCTGTAACTCTACTGGAGAACCTGTTACTCTACTGGAGAACATGTTACTCTACAGGAGAACCTGTACTCTACTGGAGAACCTGTAACTCTACTGGAGAACCTGTAACTCTACTGGGGAACCTGTTACTCTACTGGAGAACCTGTTACTCTACAGGAGAACCTGTTACTCTACTGGAGAACCTGTTACTCTACTGGAGAACATGTTACTCTACAGGAGAACCTGTTACTCTACTGGAGAACCTGTTACTCTACTGGAGAACCTGTTACTCTACTGGAGAACATGTAGCTCTACTGGAGAACCTGTTACTCTACTGGAGAACCTGTTACTCTACTGGAGACCCTGTTACTCTACTGGAGAACCTGTCACTCTACTGGAGAACCTGTTACTCTACTGGAGAACCTGTTACTCTACTGGAGAACCTGTTACCCTACTGGAGAACCTGTCACTGGAAGGATTATTCTGCATTGATGAGAGCATCGGGAAGACGAGGATAATACAGAATGATGATAGTCAATCAAGGTAGATGACTCACGGGCAAGAGCTCCTTACACAGAATCCACATCTTTTTTTCTTCATCTTTGATTTTAACGACGCACTAAATTGATGGCCACGATATATTGGCGTCGTGGATGATGAATGAGATGATTGGATGATATGATGAAAGGCTATTTTATCAGGTGTTTTGGATGTTGGGAAGAAGTCGGTCGTGGCCTGTTGTTAAGGAACCATCCCAGTATCAACCTGAACGACAGAGGGTAACTACGAAAAAACTCTGTCAGAATGGTCGACCATGGCGGGAATCGAACCCCGGTCTTCCGAATGACGGTTCAATGTGTTACCACTCGGCCACGCGCCTCGGTATCACATCTTGTCAGGAGTGGTGTCACTATCCACTTGCGAGATGTTTTTATTGCTTTTCTTCTTGATCATGAGGTTCAACCTCATTAATATACCATCATATGGGGTGGGAGGGATGTAAGACAAATTTTTTGATTTCCACAAAAAACATATGTTGTAATATTCGAACAGAATTCACGTGAAATCACCAAACTACACTGTCAACTAAACTCTTCATGACCATAGTGTTTGTTTGCCATGTGATTTGTGTTACCAAGGAAGGTTTGGACTGGGCTAGAGACATCAGAGGCCCACTAATGAAATTGTCATGACTCCAGAAGAGGCAAAGTTGAGGGAAAGTGACAATATGATGGATAGTTGGATGAGCGTAGCGAAGTCTCCATCCCACTCTTATAGAGCTTTGTCTGTGTTTTTTTCTTTTGTTGTTTGTTTTTTTGTTTGTTTGTGGACACTGCACAGGTCGAAGGGTTTGACTGATCAACAAGAAACTTTTTTTCAGACGCAAACTCATCTAACTTAGAACTGTATAGTTTTTGGTATGAATCGGGTGGACAGATTTTGAAGAAATATCATCTCAAAGTTTTTGAAAACCCCATAGGATTTGGCTGAGTGAAAAAATTCGAAGAATAAAATCTCTCCAAATGAGATGAAGTTTTCTGTGAATGTGTTGACATGATTGATACACATTATCACAATTCTGTATGTGATTCGGATCAGCCGTTTCGAAGAAAATAATTAAATTATCTGTTTCCATTCATCAAATATTATTATGGAAATTAAAGCAGATTCAGGTTGCCGAGATTCACTGCATTCTATATTCGATATTTGCCCAACAATGAAGTCTTCTTTATACGCATCAAGGTGTGTAGAATACCATATTCGATAATATAGCAAGGGTTAAACTTCTTTAACGACTTTTACCTTATTCAGATATCTCGCTCATCTTACAACGCATATTTCGCTTTTGCCTAGTGATCATGAATACTAAGTAGGATTATGATTAATTGCCAAATCTAATCCATCTCATATAAGCACATTTCACATTATATTGACTGTAACGCCATCCCCTCCATTTTTGAGAGAGATTAAAAATCAACTATCAACTGAACTCTCCATAAACAGAGTGTTTGTTTGCTATGTGATTCTTGTTTTGGTACCAGGAATCATTTCCCAGCTAATCTTGTTAAGAGGTATTTACACACACAAACCGCAAGAGGGCTCAGAGATCGACACTGTTATTGAAAGACCTCCGATCTGACGTCTAGAGAAGACCCGGTTACAGGTTGTTATCGCAAGGCAAGCGGTGAAGCTAGTCGGTTGGTGTGTCTATATAGCGCAGTCTACGTGTAATGTGGGTGAATTGGGGGTGGATCGAAGAAGTGGTGAAATAGAAGGGGAGAGAGAGAGAGAGAGGGGATGATTTTATAACTAAATTTCCAAAGCGGATTTAATGGACGTACTTCTATTAGGGTCTATGAATTGATGTACATCATATTATTATTTTGAGATTGTTATTTGTGAACGTGTGAAGGTATTTAAAGAGAGCAATCCCATTGGTTGATGTATCGACAACATGATTTTCAGTATCGTTAATGACTTTGGCTGGGGCAAGCTTTATCTCATCATGGAAGAGAAAAACGATTCATTCCTTGATTGCCTGGTTACATCACCGATAAGTGAACATTGAAATCTAGAGCACCATTCATGAATTAATTATCAGGATGATATATGAATGATGAAATACGGACAATAAATGAGATCATTGATCTGATTGGTTTTCTCCTGTTGGATTTGTTGTTGGTTTATTTGATTGTGAAAGTGGATCATAACTTTCAAATGGCTGATCCAATTCACATAGAATTCGAAAAAACACCTGATGTGTATGATCAGTGTGCTCGAATTCCGTGGGAGTGTCAAGACATTCGGAGAAATCATTTTCTCCCATTCTCCCCCCTGGTTCATTCAATCCTCATTCATTGGTTCCTCTATTCATTTTCTGGTTTTTCTTATATGTATTTCCAAATCCCTGATTGTTCTTCTCAACAATGCGCCTACACAGTATCGTTTCAGATGAAGAAACATACGCAAGCCAAATTTCATCAAACTTCATTATTCCGTTTGATATATACAGCGTGAATTAAGATATGAGTTCTCCTTTAAAGTCGGTGAAATCAAGTTTCCGCTTAATGCTAATTCAGAATATCCACCAAATAATGAATTAAATTCATATTTGACCTCATTTGCTCTTTACCAGTTGGTAGAAAGTATCATAATACCAAGCTCTGCATGTTGAAGCGTCTGTGTGTCTTTACAAAGATCTGAAACACAGTTTCCAGTCTTCCACGTGATAATATCCGTGACGTAGTTACTGACTCGTGGCGAGCAAGAATGACGTCATTATCTCAGCGCTGCGATTGAGAATATAACCCTCAGTGAGTGACGACATGCATAACAATGGGATTGAGAACAATGTCAGCTCTAGGATTCTGACAGTTGACATTTCAGGACGAGTTATATGGGGGCACAAACATTGAAGTGAGATAATGTTTTACAATTTGATATGAATATGATTTTTTCGACATAATGGGGGGTAAATCTGAGACATCTGGGAAAATCCCTTGGAAATCCGAGTTATTATTGTAATGTCAAACAAAAATTGGAAACTTTCCTCACAAACTAGTCAAACGCGAAACATGCTTTGTGAGATGAGCGAGATATCTGAATAAGGTAAAAGTCGTTAAAGTAGTTTTACCCTTGCTATATTATCGAATCTGGTATTCTACACACCTTGATGCATATAAAGAAGACTTCATTGTTTGGCAAATATCGAATCTAGAAAGCAGTGAAACTCGGCAACCTGAATCTGCTTTAATTTCTATAATAATATTTGATGAATGAAAACAGATAATTTGAGTATTTTCTTCGAAACGGCTGATCCAAATTGCATAAAAAATTGTGATAATGTGTATCAATCATGTTTACACATTTACAGAAAATTTCAACTCATTTGGAGAGATTTTTATTTTTCAAATTTGTTCACTCAGCCCGATCTTATGGGGTTTTCAGAAACTTTGAGATGATATTCCTTCGAAATCTGTCCAAGTGATTCATACCAAAAACTATACAGTTATAAGTTGGAAAAGTGTGTGTCTAAAAAAAAGGTTTCATGTTGATCAGTCAAACCCTGCGCTTTGTGCAGTGCCCACAAAAAAAAAACACAGACAAAGCCCTATAAGAGTGGGATGGAGACTTCGCTACGCTCATCTAATGAGATAAATCGTATGTAAAACTATTTAAGGGGGCGAAACGGATACTTCTTCTCTCTATTCCTGATCATTTTCCAAATTCTTCCATCTTAACACTCACTCCAATGTTGTGATTTAAATATCGTGAGGAATGAATGTATTATATAACATACCAACTGAAACTATCAATCACTCACTTAATTCTCATATTGGTCACGATGTATCAACCTTTATTTAGTTCATCCACAGCTAAGTCACCTTCGGTGGGTTTGTGGGAACTGTGAAGACTCTATTGTGTTGTTCATTTATTTTCTAAACAATTGTATTACGTTATTTTGTTGATTTGTCTATGATACAAATAAAGAATGAACTTGAACATGAGCTTGAGATCATCATTGTGGTGCTCCGTTCGAGAAACATTGAACACTGATCCTTCGCCATGATTGGGTAACTATCACTTCATGTAGAATTTTCCGTCAATTCCCCGCGAGTTTTGACTATATAATAACTCATTGTGATCGTCATTCTGTTCTGTTTGTCCACTCGTGGTTCGTCGTATCCTTCAGGTGTTCGGCTCCGAGTGGGCTATCAGCAGCGGGCCGACAGAGGATGTGATATCGATCATCATGCTTAATTGCCATGCTTTATTCACATCCATCGTGTTTTTTGTGTCTCTTTGTGTTCTCGTTCAATCGAGTAGACTCTTAATCGAACAAAAGGATCAAAATGTGTTTGACTTTTCATGAACAATTAATCTGAATATTTATTGGGAGAATATTGAAGATGACTTTGTGACACAACTCACTCAGGGCAGGAACATGAGATACTGAATTAAGTAATTACCCATCAATTTTATTCACGCTCGATATTTATTTGTCTTCCCTTTCTTCACATTACACAATTACATATGATGTTAAATGTACCTTGATTTGATTCGGTCCAGATCTACTATGTGTACCGTAGGTTACGACGATTATTATGACGAATGGGTGGGTGGGTGTCTTCAGTGACGTGAGGGGAAGCGACGATTGGGGTCTTGAGGGGGTAGATAAAGAGCTCTCCAGACGGTGAACTGCAATTACGTCATGCAGCGTTGTGGTATGAGCGGACGGACGGCTTGTTGGCGATGAAGACGGTAGTCTCGAAGTTTGAATGGTAGCTGTTCCTGGGACGGTGATGATAGGCGACGTGTACGTATGACGAATGTTCATCTCAGAAAAATAGATTGAACATTTCAATCCGGTGAATACTTGATAGTATGCTTAATGTTGCACTACAAGTGTAATATACAATGAGTTCGCTCAAATATTTAAATATAAGGTTCCAGCAGGATAACAATTTGAACGATCAGAAGCAGAACTGATTTTATTATTCTTCACTTGCTTGGCACGTCGCCACCATTCATTGCACCAATACACTCATTTTGGGACATTTAACTTTAAATCACCACTGTTCTATACGCCATCCCGTTTCTCCAATACAAACCACTGCAGGTCGTGACCTCAGTCACAATCTCAAACTACCTCGAGGCTGATTATGAGTGAACCGAACTGGTTACCTGTCCCGTTCCCTTGCCTTCATATCAGCCCTCGCAATGTTATGACGTTATCTCCAGCCAATCACAGGGTTGGAAAATAATGTCAATCTCTATTTATAGATCTGACGTTTATACAACAAATGTATTTCCATAACAAGTTCCTGGCCTATTCACCAACTTCGATTGTTCATACAATTACATGTGTATTAGTAACTGACCATAGTGCATTCCGTCACAACTTCAATCGTTTCCAAACGGATATGAAATGGTCCACAAATGTCACGAAGTGTTCTCATGAAAGGAAGAGAATTAAATGGTATCAATGTGATATTTTTTTTCATCGATCCATATGGATCGACATCACATGCAATGATTTGGAAGGTCATTAAAATATATATGGAACAAAAACATACAAACACACGAATAATTTTGCACCTATGATAGATTGAACACAAAACTATACAAACAATATTCAACACCTGTATACCAACACATTAGGAAATTGTCCGATAAATGAGAGATGGATGACATAGAAGTGAGAATATATTCGTCAATTGTATGGAGAGGAGCAATCAGAATTTACTGCTCCAATTTTCTCTCATGAGCCTTGAAACAATATATATATATATATATATATATATATATATATATATATATTGATATATTCTCATGAGCCTTGAAACAATATATATATATATATATATATATATATATATATATATATATATATATATATATTCTTTCAGAAACGGAAGTGTCTCTTGTGTTATCATAGGTTTTTCCTATCATCGATTTTTCTGACTATGTTCTGACTTGAGACTTTGTTTGAGTGCACGACATAGACAAAAAATACAATACTTTCGTGTAGGACTATTTTGAATGTACCTTCTAATAAAGCAACAAATGTCACTTAAGATCATCAAACTTGGATGGTTGAACATTGTCTCATCACCGAAATATCAATAGAACAGTCCACATGTATATAATTATCAACAATATGTCTCCAGAATATCTGTACAACAGAGAATCTCTTCCACTCCACAGTTCCATCATCGCAAAGTGAAGTCAAAACGTCGATTTTGTTGATCAACATCACAATTTCACTACTCCATTCTCATCCTCATTCAATGGCCCAAGAAGATAGAACGAGCTACCAATTATATCAGTCGGTTGAATTCTTGGGACTATTCGAATCATCATATTGAAAACAACTCTTGGTGGAGAAAAATTCATAGATATAATCCGGAAAAATTATGCTCAATTTAGTTTCAGTCTGTCAACTCTCTCTCTCTTTTGTTGCCTCTTCCATCTGTGAAATCAATGTTCATTTCATTCAATTCTTCTTTTGATTCCATATATGAGGTTGGATTTGAGACATTCTATTCCCCACAGTTGCTTCTTGTATCATTGTTGATTATGGTTCTGATACTGGAATTTAATATTGGAATATGGAGTTTGATACCAATTGCTACTGCTACTGATGATTCTTCATTACTATATACAATCATTATCATTTCGTTCATATTTCATCGCTGTTGGATCTCTCTGTATGTGTATCAAGCACCAAGAATGAAATGATTCGAAACTAGATTTTGAATTTGGATAAAATGATTCGATTTGATTCGGAATTGATTCAAGTTGAGTCTACGTCCAGACTCAGAAGATGACGTCAACTTGGAAAAATGTTCCCGGAATAATTTCCTCGAGGAAAAATCAGTTCTTGTGCAGCAATAGATGATTGAATCAATCATATGAGGATTCAATATGATTGAACATAATTATTACCTCATAACGTGGTCAATTTTCTGGTGGTATGGATGTCTAAGGGGACAGTTGCGAGTATCAATAATAGATTGTACTATTTGTCTCATGTAACTCATCCTTGATGACTGTTGTTCAGTTTGAAGATGGAATCGTTATCGATGGGTCACCCGCCAGGGCCAAGATTCACAAAGAGTTGTATCTTATAACGTCGTAGCGCTACAACCGTTGTAAAGTACAACCGACATACGACGTCGTAACTTTATTACGGTTGCATTCTTATTACTCATAGGTTCCTGTCATGTAACAAATGACAAACAATAGTTTCCATAGCAACACAGCGAACTGATGGACTATCAAATATTCTGATTGGTCAATTCCAACTGGTGGACATTGTTGTCTGTCTCTTGCAACAATAGGTGACGTCACTTGACAGAAGCCCATTCACAAACAATTCTAAGAGAATTTTACCGTGGTGTTATCTTTGGCCCCGACTGTCCGTGCCGTTGCGGTGTGACGTCATTGTTTTCGACTGTCGAAGAGCAAGATGTCAATTAGTTTGTAATAACGCGATATAAACATAAATTACTTGTTCCCTACAACTAGATAATATTTGAAACCAAAATGAACGATAAAATGTTTTAAATACTTTTACTTTTGTTGTTTTCTAATTGTCGTCAATTTTGTTGTTGTTGAACATCAAGAAGTCTTTGCATTATTTTTACCACCAATTCTGTCAGCTGTTAGTCTAGATTCCTAAATCAGTTCAGTTCAAAATTCTTCATTAATATTTAAATATAATTGTAATTTACTACAAACTATGCCCCATAGCCAATTGGCTAGTCTGAGGCAATACACTAGAAAAATAATACATAATTAGTTCATGGAATACAATAAAGAATAACACATTTACAAATTACATCTTGCAATTGAAATTGAAATGACAATTATTGAATCAATATTGAATCTTAAAGAATAAAGTTAAAGAATAAATGTGAGGTAAAGATTGAATATTGAACATTAAAATCTTAATTCGGATCGTTTATTGACTTTCAACTCTCTGGATTTCCATTTTTAATCCTCTAAATATGTTCTGATTGAATTTGAGTGAGCGACATTTCTAAAATCATCGGAATTAATTATTGCGAGGTGAGTGTTGTATCTCCACTATAACCAGTGATAACTTCATCACCAACTATTCTTAAGACTTTTGCCTAAACGTTTTTGTGAATACGAGCTATAACCAAGTCTGGTAGTAAGTCCTGTAACGGTTGTAGTTTACGACGTCGTAAGAGATACAACTCTCTGTGAAACCAGGCCCAGGTGGATGCGAATGGACTGCTACCATACGTTCATACAGCCAGTACTGATTACGCACGAAATATTCTCCAGGTTCGGTTCATTTCCCCATGACGAGCCGTCAGGATTGCATCTCGTCACGTGCTTCACTTCCGCTCGTTGATTCATCAATTACCACGCGGCTCTTCGTTTCGTCGGACGTGGATGCTCTTCGACCGGCCAGGCTCATATGACGTCAGGCAGGAAGTAATACAATCTCGTTTCCTCGGAAAATGACGAGTTTACTCGATAATCGATTATTATAGAGAAAAATTTTGGAGGAAAAACGACATGTGGTTTTCATCGCGGGGCAGGCATCATGATGGTCCTGGCAGTGGACCGTACCATATGAATATGTCGATCAGAATAAATAATTGTGATGTGTCTCAATATAGATGTACTGTACATACATACCGCGTGTTCTCAGTACAACTCTTCCTTGAGTTGGAAGAAATTTGGATTGATCGTTCCTAAGAAAATAAGGCAATTTCTAAAACATGACTGATATTCAGATCGAATATTTGTCAATGAAAATATATATATTGAGAGGTGATGAGTTACAAGAGATATAAGTCAAATGAATGGAATGATGTATGAATGAGAGAGATTCAATGAGAATTCATTGATCAAGATGTGCATACAACTCACAAGTAGACCCACATCCTATACAAATACCCCGCTCATTTTACAACGCACACACTGCGCTAACCCTCCATGAACAACAGAATCAAGGTCTCACAAGTGTCATGCCATGTCCATAATGATAGTGGGAAGGAAGCAGGGCTGGCCCATATTGTGAGAACCAAACAAGCATGAGCCTAGCCTAGAAAACAATGGAAATTATCGGCAAAAATAGACGTTGACGGGGATCGAACCCTGCAACTACCAGATCACATAGAACGAACGCGTCAACCACTGAGTTACATGTGCCGGTGACACATGCCGGTGAATGTGTGGTATGTTTCCATTACGGCGATGTTTGATTATCAGAGAAGTGACCGATCTAGTTCCGCATTGTTTGCACTCGAATCAACATAATCGTAATCGATACGTCATACAGCATATATAGCGTCATATAACTCAGTAACATAACGAAGTTCCGTGTTTCAAAAACGCTTTCAGTGGCGTGAACCTTAATGGCATAGAGTTCTCCTTCGAGTGGCACTCCCTGCACTCAGATGAGCTGTGATTAGTTGGGTGTAAGGGCAATTTGCAAGGCACCTGTTCTAGGGGGGGAGGACAATTTGCCAGCCAAAGATTAGGAGGGAGGACAATTTGCCAGGCTTGACTGTGAAGGAAGGACAATTTGCCAGAAACAGTTTGGGGGAAGGACAATTTGCCAGGCTTGACTGTGAAGGAAGGACAATTTGCCAGAAACAGTTTGGGGGAAGGACAATTTGCCAGGCGCGTGTTTTCGAACCATTACTATTCGATAAAAGTTGTACGAAATGAAAGAAATGGAACATTTTCTATCACACTGATAATCATAAGATGTGATCAAATTATCTATTCATTCAGTCATTTCCATCTTCATCCAAGTAGATTACATTATAGAATGGAACATTTCATAGTGAATCATGTGGACCGTCAAGGATGAAATAGAGGATTATGGAATGCACACAACATACAAACAAGAAAATATACATGAATCGATATAAATGGTAGATATCATTTTTCATGAATACCTATGGCAACTACCAAGTGGAGTAATGGAGTTAGTGATAACTATAACAATCAAGTCGATTCAAAAAGTACACCACAATATCAGAATCAGAAAGTTATAGGTCTATTATTGAGAGTGAGAATTGAAAATTGAAATTCATTTGGTCTTTAGTTTTAGTTTGAAGTGTCAGTTTGTTGGATGAAATGGAGGTAATATATTTCGATCACTTCAGGAGACATCAGTATGCGTGCAGAATGTTTGAAGCTCTTCAATACTTATGAACGTTTATTCACAAATACTCACCAATTCGATTAAATCGTTACCAAATAATTGTTGGTCGTATACAATTAAACGATTGTGTGGGATATAATCTATTTTCTAATGAAGGCGTCAAATATATGTTCAAATATTGCATATTGACAGTCAATATACATTATTTTGACTTATATTCCATGCCTACATTTGGGAAAAAGTTATATTCTACACAATTGTATGATAATTGTATATGCCCGAACAATAATTTGGTGACATTTCAATCGAATCGGTGAGGCTATGTGAATGAACAATTCGATCACATATAATCTTGATTATTAATGTGATAAGCTAGAAAAACGCGGGATATGCGTTGAGATTAGCTCAGACGTATGAAAATCCAGAATGGAAAATATTCTCTCATCTCAGTCCACATCTACGGAAATTGGATAACTTCAAACGTTCAACAACCTTATCTGCAACTCATTGATATTTGAAGAGCTGCAACCTGTCACATATTATACACTTTGCGAAACCAATTTACCTCAATTTTCAATAAAATGTATACTTTTATTGCGTTGACTTTGTTATTTCCTATTCGATTGTTGTGCAAGTCACTGAAAATATGCATGATGGTGTTTGACCATTTCTATATACAGTGGAAATTCTGTAGCTCTCGAAAAATTTCATATTCCAAGTATTTCCAATGCGCGTTATTCTTATGGGGATTCTCCAAAGTTTCTGATTTTCTTCGGAAAAACCGTTCGAATAATTTTTCTGAAAAACAATCCCAACCTATTTTGATGTCACGTCAATATGTGGGCAAAAGTTTCGAGTTGATTAGATTAATTGTTTTCCTGACTTGTATGACGCGTACTAAATTACAACAAAA
>OZ023334.1:37279405-37294405 GCA_964007535.1 Brachyptera risi | reverse complement strand
TGGGTTGAAAAGTGGAAAAGGCATAATATTGAAAGAGTTTCAGTGACCATCCGTCAGAAGGAGGAGTTTTCCAATTCATAGTTTGAACAAAATCTAGTGACATTACACACTTTGTCCGAGGAAATTAGGAAAACTGTGAAATTACAGGCAAATCAGGATTTCAAATATTGATGAATGCAGTTTGAGTTAGAGGTGTGCGCTTGGAATTTATTCCTCCCATCGTCCGGTAACCGGAAATTAAGCAATGCAAATCATCAAATCGGGCACGCTCTCATTCAATTATTGCTCCACAGTGAAATAATTATATCGAGACGCGTGGCCGAGTGGTAACACACTGAACCGTCATTCAGGAGACCGGGGTTCGATTCCCGCCATGGTCGACCATCCCGACAGCGGTTTTTCATGGTTTCCCCCTGTCGTTTAGGTTGATGCTAGGATGGTTCCTTATCAACAGGCCACGACCGACTCTTCTCATCATCCAAAACACCCAAGGAAATAACCTTTCATCTCATCATCCCACCATCTAATTCATCATCCACCGACGCCAATAGATCGTAGCCATCAGTATGGTGCGTCGTTGAAACTAAACATATATAAAAAAAATATATTCTCCAATTTTAGACTATAGGCTCATCTTATTGTGGGGGTATTATTCATTCAATGCCTTACACCGCGAGAACATAATGTATAGTTCTCAAGATATATGTGGCGAGAGTGCATCCTTTGAATCTGTCCAAGATACGAACTCTCAAACATGACGGAAAATAAATGAGATTTGATTTTTCTTATTTGCAATTCTGCCACTTCTGGTAGATTGCTACTCACGTATGTTTGTCATGTAACCCATGTGGAAAAGTTGTGTGAAAACGTGAAATTCTCTGGAGAAAAATGATTGCCGTTATCGAACGGTAAAGAGTCCACGAACACAATAAAATACTATTACTTGAACATATAGCCCTAGCTTTGCTCACAAATGATTCATGAATTACTCAGCAAAATCAGAGGACGTATAGTCTCTCTCACCACTCTAGGGTAACTGTTGCTATCTCATCCATCAGCTTAAATGCCGAATAGGTGAACATGTCAATCATAACTCCAACAGTGACAAAGGAACTCTTCTCACGTGCATTTTGAGGACAAGTTTGTGACCAGGTAAGGGTTGTGGTGCAACGTTGCAACATCGCCTCAGAAATCTCATTCAGAACTCATGTATAATATAATTTGAGTAAAATGCAACACTGTATGAGTCGATGAAGTCTGTAGAGATGATTGACATTCTAATGTACCTACCTATCCCTGGACGATAGATGAGCAAACTACAAAGATCTCCGACACTTGTTCTAGAGTGGTGAGACAGACTATACCTAAGATTCATGACACTGTGACTTTTTCAGTGCTATGGAAATTTCCATCTATACCTGTCGTGTGGGAACAAATCCGGTTCTACATACAAACCAGGCTTTTCTCACATGCCTGGGAATCATTCAGACTGGGAATTACCCAGATCAGTGGGAAGAAAAACAGTCACATCCTTAGTTTGCGTGAGCCGGCATTTCCGGAACACTGGAACTCTCATAACTGGATATCATAATGATGGCATAGTAGGCCTATATAGCAAGATGCATTGGAGGTTGCGTCGGTTTGTCGGTCCAATATGGTTTTCCATCCCCTGAGTACTTTCCGTAGTTGAGCCGATCGCTGCTCCAGCTATTGTTGTTTTGTAGAACCAATTCACGTTATGCCCTCTGAATACCGGAATAAATATTGGCGTTCCAGAAGCAATGGAAAATGAGCGTTATTTTTGGAAAAAATGAAAATATATAGGACTACATATGAGAACGGAAAGTTTTTAACCTCGATCATAGAAAAGTCGTACAATTCAATCTGGCATATGAAACCTTGAAGTTCAATTAATGATTCGCAGTCTCCGTCCCCTTTACGACACAAATCATACCGTCCAATCAACAGGGCCGTTAGAACTGTGGTCACATACAAATATCCATTTCTCGAGCGTAAACTCCTGATCATACTTTTCGAGAAGCTCACACTCTTCACTCTTGGATATCATTGAAGATCATGTGGACAAACAGACATCGTGTTATTATACTACTTCATTCGAAGACAGGCGAAGGTCCAGCGAAGCCACATATAAACCGTTCCGACACATAGAGTGAAATATGTGAGACAGATTATGATGAAATTATTATGGCTCTTGTTCGATCGTATTTTCAAAACGTCTATTTGACATATCATCCATCAGAAAAAATCTCAATTTCTGGATAGTCGAGTCGTTGATCCAGCGTAAGATTCAAAGTAGTCAATGTTTCCACGCTGCGATCTTTGAAATGCGTTTGCTTGAAGCGTTGTGATTTAGGGAACAAGCCACTGAAATGTTCACCTTCCCACATAAGAGTTCAAGGGTGATGACATTTCCGCACATAATGTTTTTTTGCTCAAAACGGAATATATATTGGACAAAATTGAAAAATGTTCGACAATTTTTCTGCTTTCAATTTTTCCAATACAAATTTTCATTTTTTGTTAAATACTACTCTCACACTTTTCATGTTCTCAAAGTTATTATTTTTTGCATTCTTCAGCACAAATGTACAAAAGATGAATGGAGAGCACATTTTGTGATTCATTCGAAATACATTCTCTTATAACTGGAACTTCACAAATAATTTTTTTTCTCAGTTTTGCACAAATCAAATCAAGTTGAAAATGTATTTGAAGGAAAATTCAGCCTTTATCGAAAATATGCTCCCCATGTATCATCAAGAATATTACATTGGAATCACATTAAAAAAATCAGTTCTTCAAGTATCACCACTAAAAATGAGAAGCGATTTTCAATATCACATGCGTATGAAAATACTGAAAGGACAATACACATTTTTGGTCTTCATTCACTACGATGGCTTGAAATATGACATCTTCTCGTTTGATAGTGTGACAGAAGTCTCCAAATTTGAAGAAACGTCATCTTGAGATTCTTCATTATAGAGTGTGCATAAAAATAGCACAGAACAAAAAAAATGAAAAAAATTGATTCTCAGTAGCTTGTCCCTTAAATAATTGTTGATGATATTACATTCATACAGCATCAAGTGGAACTTATTATATCTTCTAGTTTCAACCGGCAAGTGTCTATTTCTCGCACAATAGGCTGGTGAAGTGGCAAGCCCGCACTTGTTGCTGGCTGAGGTTCGAATCAGAATGTGATTGTTCCATTCATTTATTCATCTATTTATCAATTCCTCTTTATTTTCGTCCGGAAGGATAACAATTGAGAATGGAACATTTTCGAGTTGATCATATGAACCGTCAAGGGTGAAATGGAGAATAATATATCACACACAACAAACGAACAAGAAATTATACATGAATTGAAATGAATGGTGGATGCTATTCCTTATAAATACCTACCAACTACAAAGTCAGTCACGGAATAAGAACAAGTATGAAAATGAATTCACTATAAAAAGTAGGACTACATTGATATTGATATGAAGAGGTTATAGGCCTGATTGGAGGCAACAATTAAAAATCAAAAGTTGGAAGTTGAAAGTTAATTGGTCAATGGTCATAGTTTGAAGTATGAATTTTTGATATGAAATGTAGGTCATCAAAATATCACGTCACAATACCAGAGCCGAATGGGAATGCATTGTGATGGTTTCTTACACCCTAGGCGTAAAACAATTGGAATTTACTAGGAAAACGCGGGATGCGCGTTGTGAGATGCGCTTAGAAGTATGGCAATCTAGTATGAAAAAATATTTGTCAGCTCAATTTACATCTACAAACCTTGACTTACTTCAAACGTTCAAAAACCTCACCTGCAACTTGTTGATATTCTAAGTAACCTGCAACCTGTCGCATAAACACTTTGCAAAACCAATTGATCCAAATATTCAATAAAATGTACACGTTTATTGCGTTTTCTTCATTATTTCTCATTCGATTGTTGTAAAAATCTCTTAAAAGATGTATAATAGGATTTTTCATATTCTGTGGGAATTTGAGAGCTTTTGAAAAATTCTTGTTTTTCAAGTATTTTTCCTCCGGGTTATTCTAATGAGGATTTTCCAAACTTTCCGATTATTTTCCGGAAAAACCTTCCAACCGATTCCTCTGAATAACAATCCCAACCTATTCTGGTATGACACCAACGTTCAGAGAAAGTTTCAAGTTGATTGATTCATTTCTCTGACCTGTATGCCGCGTACATGATTCCAAAAAAAAAAAAAAAAAAACATAAGAACGAAGCCCATTTTTTCTCAGGGTGTGAAATGGAAAGCTTCGCTACGCTCATCTAATCATCTCAATAAATCAGATATATAGCGAATATCAATACCTACAACAAGAGCTGAGGATAAGTACATAGAAAGAGACAATTGAGAATGATGGTGAATACTAGGAAAACGCGGGATGCGCGTTGTGAGATGAGCATAGAAGTATGGAAATTTTGAATGAAGGATAACTTGTCAGCTCAATTCACATCTACAAACCTTGACTTACTTCAAACGTTCGAAAACCTCACCTGAAACTTGTTGATATTCACAGTAACCTGCAACCTGTCGCATAGACACTTTGCAAAACCAATTGATCCAAATATTCAATAAAATGTACACATTTATTGCGTTTTCTTCATTATTTCTCATTCGATTGTTGTGAAAATCTCCGAAAAGGTGTATAATAGTATTTTACATATTCTGTGAGAATTTGAGAGCTTTTGGAAAATTCTTGTTTTTCAAGTATTTTTCCTCCGGGTAATTCTTATGAGGATTTTCCAAACTTTCCGATTATTTTCCGGAAAAAACCTCCGACCGATTCCTCTGAATAACGATCCCAACCTATTCTGGTATAACACCAACGTTCAGAAAAAGTTTCAAGTTGATTGATTCATTTCTCTGACCTGTATGCCGCGTGAATAATTACAAAAAAAAAAAAAAACATAAAAACGAAGCCCATTTTTTTTCAGGGTGTGAAATGGAAAGCTTCGCTACGCTCATCTAATCATCTCAATAAATCAGATATATAGCGAATATCAATACCTACAACTAGGTAAACGCGGGATGCGCGTTGTGAGATGAGCTTAGAAGTATGGAAATCTAGAATGAAAAATAATCACTTGTCAGCTCAATATACATCTACGGACCTTGAATTGCTTCAAACGCTTAAAAACCTTGCTTGCATCTTGTTGATATTTACATTGATGCTGCAATCTGTCGCATATACACTTTGCAAATCCAATTGATCCAAATATTCAATAAAATGTCCACTTTTATTGCGTTTTCTTTGTTATTTCTCATTCGATTGTTGCAAAAATCTATGAAAATGTGTTTGATAGTATTTTTCATATTCTGTGAGAATTTTAGAGCTTTTGAAAAATTATTGTTTTTCAAGTATTTTTCCTCCGGGTTATTCTTATGAGGATTTTCCAAACTTTCCGATTATTTTCCGGAAAAACCTTCCGACCGATTCCTCTGAATAACAATCCCAACCTATTCTGGTATGACACCAACGTTCAGAAAAAGTTTCAAGTTGATTGATTCATTTCTCTGACCTGTATGCCGCGTACATAATTACAAAAAAAAAACATACATAAAAACGAAGCCCATTTTTTTTCAGGGTGTGAAATGGAAAGCTTCGCTACGCTCATCTAACAACTAGGAAAACGCGGAATGCGCGTTGTGAGATGAGCTTAGAAGTATGGCAATTTCTAGAATGAAAAAAAACTTGTCAGCTCAATTTACATCCACAAACCTTGACTTACTTCAAACGTTCAAAAACCTCACCTGCAACTTGTTGATATTTATAGTAACCTGCAACCTGGCGCATAAACACTTTGCAAAACAAATTGATCCAAATATTCAATAAAATGTACACGTTTATTGCGTTTTCTTCATTATTTCTCATTTGATTGTTGCAAAAATCTCTGAGAGGATGTATGATAGTATTGTACATATTCGGTGGAAATTTGAGAGCTTTTGAAAAAAATTTTTTTTTCAAGTATTTTTCCTCTGGGTTATTCTTATGAGGATTTTCCAAACTTTCCGATTATTTTCCGGAAGAACGTTCCGATCGATTCCTCTAAATAACAATCACAAACTATTCTGGTATAAAACTAACGTTCAGAAAAAGTTTCAAGTTGATTGATTCATTTCTCTGACCTGTATGCCGCGTACATAATTACAAAAAAAAAACATACATGAAAACGAAGCCCATTTTTTTTCGGGGTGTGGAATGGAAAGCTTCGCTACGCTCATTTTATGACATGATGAAGCTTGGATCATTAGATGAGCGTAGCGAAGCTTTCCATTTCACACCCTGAAAAAAAATGGGCTTCGTTTTTTTTTTTTTTGTAATTATGTACGCGGCATACAGGTCAGAGAAATGAATCAATCAACTTGAAACTTTTTCTGAACGTTGGTGTCATACCAGAATAGGTTGGGATTGTTATTCAGAGGAATCGGTCGGAAGGTTTTTCCGGAAAATAATCGGAAAGTTTGTAAAATCCTCATAAGAATAACCCGGAGGAAAAATACTTGAAAAACAAGAATTTTTCAGAAACTCAAATTCTCACAGAATATGAAAAATACTATTATACACCTTTTCAGAGATTTTCAAAACAATCGAATGAGGAATAATGAAGAAAACGCAATAAACGTGTACATTTTATTGAATATTTGGATCAATTGGTTTTGCAAAGTGTTTATGCGACAGGTTGCAGGTTACTATAAATACTAGGAAAACGCGGGATGCGCGTTGTGAGATGAGCTTAGATGTATAGCAATCTAGAATGAAAAATAAGTTGTCAGCTCAATTTACATCTACAAACCTTGACTTACTCCAAACGTTCAAAAACCTCACCTGCAACTTGTTGATATTTATAGTAACCTGCAACCTGTCGCATAAACACTTTGCAAAACCAATTGATCCAAATATTCAATAAAATGTACACGTTTATTGCGTTTTCTTCATTATTTCTCATTCGATTGTTGCAAAAATCTCTGGAAAGGTGTATAATAGTATTGTTCATATTTGGTGAAAATTTGAGAGCTTTTGAAAAATTCTTATTTTTCAAGTATTTTCCCTCCGGATTATTCTTACGGGAATTTTCAAATTTTCCGATTATTTTCCGGAAAAACCTTCCAACCGATTTCTCTGAATAACAATCCCAACCTATTCTGGTATGACACCAACGTTCAGAAAAAGTTTCAAGTTGATTGATTCATTTCTCTGACCTGTATGCCGCGTACATAATTGAAAAAAAAAAAAAAAAGAACATAAAAACGAAGCCCATTTTTTTTCAGGGTGTGAAATGGAAAGCTTCGCTACGCTCATCTAATCAACAAGTTGCAGGTAAGGTTTTTGAACGTTTGAAGTAAGTCAAGGTTTGTAGATGTAAATTGAGCTGACAAGTTATCTTTCATTCTAGATTGCCATACTTCCAAGCTCATCTCACAACGCGCATCCCGCGTTTTCCTAGAACATGTAACTAGGAAAACGCGGGATGCGCGTTGTGAGATGAGCTTAGAAGTATGGCAATCTAGAATGAAAAATAACTTGTCAGCTCAATTTACATCTACAAACCTTGACTTACTTCAAACGTTCAAAAAACTCACCTGCAACTTGTTGATATTCTAAGTAACCTGCAACCTGTCGCATAAACACTTTGCAAAACCAATTGATCCAAATATTCAATAAAATGTGCACGTTTATTGCGTTTTCTTCATTATTTCTCATTCGATTGTTGTACAAATCTCTGAAAAGGTGTATAATAGTATTTTTATATTCTGTGAGAATTTGAGAGCTTTTGAAAAATTCTTGTTTTCCAAGTATTTTTCCTCCGGGTTATTCTCACGAGGATTTTCCAAACTTTCCGATTATTTTCCGGAAAAACCTTCCGACTGATTCCTCTGAATAACAATCCCAACCTATTCTGGTATGACACCAACGTTCAGAAAAAGTTTCAAGTTGATTGATTCATTTCTCCGACCTGTATGCCGCGTACATAATTACAAAAAAAAAAATAAACATACATAAAAACGAAGCCCTTTTTTTCAGGGTGTGAAATGGAAAGCTTCGCTACGCTCATCTAATAATTGTAGTTGAAGCTACCGGTGATTCAAACTTGAGCTTCCTCCTCCTCTGCTTTCCTCCACCGTGAAAAAAAAATACATATATATATATATATATATATATATATATATATATATATATATATATATATATATATATATATATATATATATATATATATATATGGTGAATGAGTCTGATTGGCAGTGAATTTTCTTCGGTTCTGTTACTGCTCCACCGGGATGAGCGTAGCGAAGCCTTCCATTCCACATAGCGATCGGGCTGTACTAAATTGACTCAGAACTTATCCTGGACATTGCTCCCATATCCGAATATGTTGGGATAGAAATTGAACAGAATAATCACTAATATAATTCCAGAACAAATTGTAGAATCCACAGAAATCCTCACAGGTCGTTGGTGGAGTTCTGAATGATTCAATTTCATCCGTTCGATTTATAATTATCACATAATGTTGGTGTTGATCTGATACATTTCCCCACCGAGTTGAAAGGAATTAAAGTCCCTCGTTTTCTGGGAGAATGAATAACATCCTGTATGGATGGCCGATATTGGGTTCACAATAGATTGCGATTGAAATGAAAAAGATGCACATAATTATGAATCTCATCAGTTATGAGAATTGAATTATTTTATTTCCGTATACAAAATGATTCATGCAAAATTTGGATATGATGTGTATTACCATTTTGAATGAATTCGGCGAAAAATTTGATGAACTCGGAGTAAATGTTTATTTTTTCTCTTCCAGAAGTGCCACTCTTGTTCATTCTCATGAGAATTCCCAAAAATTCGAGATGGATATTTTCGAAATAATTCCAAAGGTTGCGCCTCAAGACTGATCAGTTTGAAGTCAGTTGATGAAATATATTATAAACAAGTCAGAAATGTTCATCAATTTCAGAGCTTTCGTTTGACTTTGAAACTCCGCGATTTCCATTACGATAGAACTGAGTCCTCACTAATGCTCACTGAATATTTCACACTCATGTATCACTATTCACATTCACCTTTCACAGTCATCAAGAGAATTCTCAGCCTGATTTCTCTCTCCCCTTTGTCTTTCCTCAAATATCTCCAAAAATAGCTCCAATAATTCCGATTATCTACTCGAAGATGATTCGACGACATCGCTTTCCACTCTTCTCTGTCAGCCTCATAATCCCCGACACTAACAAATCTCCCAACATGCGTTAGTGAAGCTGTCAGATTCGGACATATCATGAAAGAAATATAGAAGTGTCCACATCGATAACTCATTGAACTTTGCACCACGGCAAGGCAAGAGTGAATGAGAATAGGTAATGGAATGGAGAAAATAGTTAGAGGTCGAGTGAAAGACTAAGTGAGAACCGATTAGTTAAACGCTAGACTACACACACAAATTCAATCAAAACGTTATGGACTGAGCTATATATAACTCTAACCAACTAATTGAGTTAAGGAAAGGCGTTTACTTCGTACTCGAGTTAACCACGAGATTGGTTTCATGTAACAAGCCATATACTCGATGTAATGTATAGTAGACAGTTTCAATTATTGACGTATTCCACCGCCTCTTGAAGTGGACCACTGTCAACGTCATCAATACAGCGGCCACGATATGCTTCGAGTCAACTACAGTCACGAATGAAATAGTAATTCAGGCTTTATGACTCAGAAGTGATAACTTAAACTTGATTCACAATGCGAACTAATGATTAGAGACTAATACTAAATACCAGAATTAGGAAACTGAGCATTCACATAGACTTGTGATAAGAATTAATTCTGACGGAAATGACGTACTTTTCATGAGTTGTAGCTGTCTTAAGATGACGGTTTTGAATTGAAATCTACATGTAAGAAGGCTGTAAACGAGCGGTTCATCGAGCGGGATAGCTTCCTTCTGCATTGACTTCCTGTCGTTTCGAATTCACGACTTCTGATTGGTCAGACTGATAATTGAAACTGATGAATAATACCAAAGTCGAAAGTTGGTCAACTTTCAAGGTCAGTCACTAATATTGAACACAATGTGAACGTCAACACTGATTCCGTATCTGCCAACTTTAGTTAGTCATTAATCACTTATCATTAGTTCGCATTGTGAATCCAGCTTTGCGACCCACCTTGACATTATTTGTGACCCACCAGCTGAATAAAAAGATCCTGATTCCTGATATTCATCGTCCACTAGGACAAATATTCACAATATTCTCATTTTGAGTTTCTGGTCGGTGGCAGGTGAGTAAATATTATTGAGTTTCACTTTCCAGTCTCGTCCTCAACCTCGTAACTGAAGTTCAACGCAGAGCTGTGAAGATGCGCAGATACTTGCTTCTATAAATTGATAATTCACTAGTCAAACGCGAAATATGCGTTGTAAGATGAGCGAGATATCTGAATGAGGTATAAAAGTCATTGAAGTAGTTCTACCCTTGCTACTTCATGGACTAAAGTGTAGTGTGTTGTGTATTCTACACACCTTGATATCTGAATCGATAAAGTAGTTCTACTCTTGCCACTTGATTGACTCTGGTATTCTACACACCTTGATGTATATAAAAAATACTTCATGGTTGGTCAACTCTTGAATCTAGAAAGCAGTGAATCTCGACGACTTGATTATGTCACAATTTGTATGATATATTCGATGAATATGATCAGTTATTTTATTTTTTTCTCCAAAACGGCCGATTGGAATTGCATACAAAATCTTGAAAATGTGTGAAATCTATGTATACGCATTTGGAGGAAATTTCATTCCATTTGGAGAGACTTTATTTTTCAACATTTTCCGCCCAGTTGAATCTTATGGGGTTTTTAGAAACTTTGAGATGATTTTTCTCAAAATCGGTTCAACCGATTCATTCCAAAAACTATACAGTTATGAGTTGAATAAGTTTGCGTGTACAAAAAAGTTTCATGTTCTTCAGTCAAACCTTGCGATCTGTGGAGTGCTTACAAAAAAAAAAGAAAAAAAAACACACAGACAAAGCCCTATAAGAGTGGGATGGAGACTTCGCTACGCTCATCAATGGAAAATATCGATGATAGCATCAACAAGTGAATTCATCCATTAGGAAGGCACTTACTTTGAAAATTTCTCTCATTGTATCGCCATGAAATTGAAAAATTCCATAAAAAGTTCATATAGTTTCCAATTGTATACTGCAAATTGCAACTTATTCAAAAAAGCTCAACTTCGAAAGTGTTGTTATGATGTTCGGAACTTCCCACCTCCCGATTCCCATTCTATCGGAATATTTTCATCAACTTTGGCAATTAATTAAATACCTGCACCATATTGAAAGTGCCTGTATCACAAATTGTTCGTCTCATAGATCACCAGGAAAGACTCCACGATAAATTGAGGCTGACAATTCACATTTGGCATTCAAGGGACCATTCGGTGAAAAAAATGGAGTCACATTTGAGTCACATTCCAGACTGGGTTTGGTAAAAGTTTGACAGCATTGTTTCACTGAGACAAGTGGTCGAGTGGTTACAACACTGAACTGTCATTCAGGGTTCGATTCCCGCCATGGTCGACCATCCTGACAGTTTTTTTTTGTGGTTTCCCTCTGTCGTTCAGGTCAATACTGGGATGGTTCCTTATCGACAGACCACGACCGAGTCCAATTCCCACCATATAAAAACACTTAATAGAATAACCTCTCATCTCATCATCCCACCTATTCTATCTCATCATCATCATCTCATATCATCCATCGACGCCAATAGATCGTGGTCATCAGTGGAGTGCGTCGTTGAACCCAATATATATATATGAGACTTAAATATATATATATATATATATATATATATATATATATATATATATATATATATATATATATATATATATATATATACATTTATATAGATATTTAATGTATATTTATATATATATATAAATATATATATATATATGTATATATATATATATATATATATATATATATATATATATATATATATATATATATATATATATATATATATAAATATGAATATATGAATAGCATTGTTCCCAGTCTATATACTCTCCTCTTCTATTTTCCGAGTATGAATATTGTTATTTCTGGTGGGTTGAAACACAGAAATGGACGCGCCGTTACAAGTGATGGAAGATGATCGAATAGTACTACTTCCCATGTAAGGAGAAGGTGAAATATATAATGAAACCTTCAATATGTGAATGAAATGACTGAGACGAAAGGTCGAGTAGCTAGTATACTGGCACTCACCGCGTCTTTCACTCGAAAAAACGTCCTGGACCTACCTAGCTCCAATAAACTGAGAAGTTCGATTGGTTCCCATTCAAACTCCAGATCTAAGTTTCATAGCACCATAGTATGTTCGGTATGATCTCTTTCTATATATTGGGTATTGATTATTGTTTGCTTAAGGACCCCACCAACAGCTAGGTCATACAGGAGTACGAATGAGCAGGTGATTATGGAACTGTGAAGTGATGATTAGTGATAGGACATTCACAAAAACCCATGCCTTATGCGCGATTCGAACCCACGCCCAACGGTGATTTCAATTTCTGAAGCGGTGCCTCAGCTGACCGAGCTACCGAGGGTGGCTATTGGGTATTAACGATGCACCATACTGATGACCACGATCTATTGGCGTTGGGGATGATGAATGAGATGGTGGGATGATGAAATGAAAGATTATTCTATTGGATGTTTTGGATGGTAAAAAAAGTCGGTCGTGGCCTGTTGTTAAGGAACCAGCCTAGTATCAACCCGAACGGAAGAGGAAAACCACTAAAAAACCCTTGTCAGGATGGTCGCCCATGGCGGGAATTGAACCCCGGTCTTCCGAATGACGGTTCAGTGTATTATCACCTGGCCACGCGTCTTGGTTTCGGTATACTATTTGTGTGTGCCCAATGATGTCAGCACCACATCCCGGCACTGCTCTTGAGGTGAGCTGAAATATTGGCGACATTTGTGCGTTCCAAGAGACCATGACTCGATCTGTTGTCATCTCGTATAGGCTTCTGTCAAGTGACGTCACACATTGTTGAGAGAAACAGACAACAATGTCCGCCAGTTGGAATTGACCAATCGGAATATCCGGTGGAACAACAGTTCACTGTATTGCTATGGTAACGATTGTTTGTCATTTTCGTTATACTTGACAGAAGCCTATTCGTCTCACGCGGGTTTCTTGAATCTTATATTCAAATTCAGAATTCCATTTGGAACATTTGAAATTTCCGAAATATAGTTGCAAAATTCATATGAGTAATAACTATAGAATAATAGTCCGATATCACGTCAATGAACTTCATATTATTGCTACTTGCTATATTATATCATATCGATTTATCACTGTATATTATCATCACTATTGTGATCATTCATAAGTGTTCCATTTATATTTTTTTTAATTCCCAATTCTATATCACTGATACCACATCATATAGGCCTACATCACCAATAACATGATAATACTCATTTTAATACTTATCATATTATTTATAAGGATCGAGGATAAAATGATTTGAGAAATGAATTGAATCATCATCATGATATTAGGCTCTCCCAGAGAACATGACTCATCCTCGGTCCCTTGAAGCTATCATGGCCCAGGACGTTATTCTGAGTGACAGTCGCGGTGAGGGTCCTGAATCGTTATCCAGGACACCGCCGTTAGTTTTCCGCTCTGTCGTTCAGGTCGACACTATGTTTTTTGACAACAGACCACGACCGATCTCTCCCTATAATATCCAAAAACACCCGATAAAACGACCTCTCATCTCATCATCCCACGATCCCACACTTCGGTCACCGACTCGAACCGGACCCTTATTCTCGAGATCATGAAATTATAAGATGAGATTATTCAGTTGAAGTTCTGGTTATCTCACTGAAAATGGCTGATCGATATTTCCGAAACACTAATTTCACATTTCATGTCATTTCACATTGTACTTGAAAATCTCACAACCCATTAGGTTAGTGAAATGTCAAAGTGCGCTGTAAAATATTGGGTACAGCACTCGAGAAGGCTTTGCATCACTGCCACTAGAATAATCAACCAGGGAAGGCAGTTCATCCCATTTGTTTACATTCTCACGGGCTGCTATTGGTTCTAATATGCTAGCCTCCTAAAGGGTATCTCTCATATAGTAAAAACAATTCCAATTCATATTTTACGATTTTTCAACTCGAGAATAGCGAAACGGTGAGAAGTGAGTCAGAGAAGTGGAATGAGATAACGATCTCATCTCATTTCACTCATCTTATCTCATAAACTCATAATCTCAGGAATAAGGGTCCAGATCTTAGTCATCAGTAGAGTACGTCTTTGAAACCAAATATGAATGAAAAATCAATGATTCCACAAATCTACACGAATTCAAGGTGCCAATACTTTTGTACGATTCCATTCGATCTCACATTCATCATGAAACTTGTCCTGGAAAATAAACTAAGACCTACTGAGAATATCACTGCTGACCGAGTAACGGGAACATATCGCGAATTTTTCCGTTGGGAGACAAACTTTTTCTCTTGTTTTTCTCTAGTGGATACAAGTGCAGGTTATAATGATCGTGAACAGAGGTTACCACAAAGTCATCGTTAACTGGTTTTATCCATACATGGCTCGTTTAATACCCTTCAACGTGAACGCCTTCAATTGCTGACAACAGAGCATCAAAATCTTTGATTAGCACATCAATTCTGTATACCAGGTTATCACATACTTAATTGAACCACGGCGTGTTTGAACCACTCGTCCGTATAGCAGTTCGATTATCCCATGCACATAAACTGTGCAATTCACTCTTGTCTCGTGTGAGAATATATACAACGTATGAAATAATACAGTCGACGATTAACATTGTATTTCGAATGTGTTGATTAAAAATTAATTCCAATA
>OZ023334.1:37252719-37275219 GCA_964007535.1 Brachyptera risi | reverse complement strand
GTTCATGTAGGTAACATGGACAATAAAAACATTCAAAATCAATTGGTTCCTTCGATTTTTTTTTTGTTATTTCATTTAAAAGCACTGCAAAGGTCGCAGGGTTCGACTGATCTAGATGAAACCTTATTTTGTACACGCCCACTCATTCAATTTGGAACTGTATAGTTTTCGGAACGAATCGGTCGAGCTGTTTTTCAAATATATATCATCTCAATATTTTTAAAAAACCCTGCACATTAGGATGAGCAAGATAATTTGAGATTGAATCTTTCCGAATGGAATGGCATCCTCTCCGAATGTGTTTACATAAATGGTACACATAATCATCATTTTGTGAGCAATTTGAACCAGCCGTTTTAAAGAAAAAAACTGAATTAACTGTTCTTATTCATAAATTGAACTGGGCGAACGCAACATATGCGTTTTGAAAGAGCGAGATATCTGAATAATGTACTAAAGAGTCACTATAGCAGTCCCAAATTTGCTACTCAATCTACTATAGTATTATTCACACTTTGTCCCACAGCAACTATTTTATTGACTCTATTATTCTACACACCTTGACGAATATGGAAAATGGTTCATTGTTGGGAGAATGTCTTATCTAGAATTCAGTGAATCTGGGCAAAGTGATTCTGCTATTCGCGATTAAAAGCAAAGTGGCTGACATCTGGGGATGTTTTAGTGAACTGGACGGAGGCAGATACTTTCTTATTATATACAAATTAATTGAATGCGTAATTGCAATAGAAAATACAAAATTGAAATTACTAAAATTATTAATTATCAAAATTACAATATTGATTACAAATTTAATGTGTGTAAGCATACAACAACATGACATCTAGGCCTGACTGCCTCCGGACGGCCAATCGCCCACTTCGACAGTGCTGCCACCTGGTTAGCTTTTAATCACGAATTAATCATTCTCATATATTTGATGAATAGAAACAGTTAAATGAATCTCTTTCTTCAAAACAGCTGGTTCGAATTGCTCAAGCTGTATTCACGATGTTAACTGATGATTAGATGAGCGTAACGAAGTCTCCATCACACTCTTATAGGGCTTTGTCTGTGGTTTTTTTTTTTTTTTTTTTTTTTTTGGCACTGCACAGGTCGCAGGGTTTGACTGATCACCATGACACTTTTTTTGTACGGGTCAACATTCACAACTTAGAACTGTATAGTTTTTGGAATGAATCGGTCGATTAGATTTTGAGAAATATCATGTCAAAGTTTTTAAAAACCTCATGAGATAGGCTGGGTGAGAAAATTTGAAAAAATATAACCTCTCCGAAATGAATGAAATTTTCTCTGAGTGTTCACACATGAATGATACACATAACCACCATTTTGTCAGCAATTCGAACCAGCCATTTCGAAGAAAAAAAATCAAATAACCGTTTTTATACATCAAATATATGGAAATGATCCAAGATTCACTGCTTCCTAGATTCGATATTTGCCCAAGCATTAAATATTCTTCATATTCGTCAAGGTGTGTAGAATACCAGAGAAGATAAAGTAGCAATTAAATGAAAGACAAAGTGTGTACAATACCAGAGTCAATAAAGTAGCAAATGTAGGACTGTTATTATACCTCATTCAGATATCTCGCTCATCTTACAACGCATATTTCGCGTTTGCCTAGTAAATGATTGATGACTAACTAAAGTTGGCAAATACGGAATCAGTGTTGATGTTCACATTATGTTCAATATTAGTGACTGACCTTGAAAGTCAACTAACTTCCAACTTGAGTATAATTCATTAGTTGTAATCATTGGTCTGACCAATCAGAAGTCGTGAATTCGAAACGACAGGAAGTCAATGCAGAAGAAAACTTTCCCGCTCAATAAATCGCTCGTTTACAGCCTTCTATAACATGTATATTCCGATTCAAATCCGTCATCTTAAGACAGCTACGACTCATGAAAAGTACGTCATTTCCGTCAAAATTAAATCTTGATTCAAGTCTATGTGAATGCTCGGTTTCTCAATTTCAGTATTTACTATCAGTCACTATAATCATTAGTTCGCATTGTGGATCCGGCCTCACGAAGAGATTATTATGTGTATCATTCATGTGTAAACATTCGGAGGATTTTTTTATTTTTCTCGGAGAGATTTCACTTTCCAAATTTTTCTGCCCAGCCTATTCTAATGGGGTTTTTAGAACCTCTGACAAGATATTCCTCAAGATCAGTCCAAGTGATTCATTCTAAAATCTACACAGTTTTTCTAAATAGTAAGAGTTCGCCCGTGAAAACAGTTCTATGTTGATCAGTCAAACCATGCGACCTGTGGAGTATTCACAACAAAAAAAACACAGGCAAAGCCCTATAAGAGTGGTTTAGAGTCTTTGCTACGCTCATCCTATTATGAAATAGAAGATTCAAGTTACTAAGATTTACTGCTTTCTAGATTCGATATTCGCCCATCAAATGAGTATTCTTTATATACGTAAAGGTGTGTAGAATACCAGAGTCGATAAAGTAGCTACGGTGGAACTACTTTGACGACTTTTTCACCTTATTCATATATCTCGCTCATCTCACAATGTATCTGCTGCGTTTTCCCGGTTAGATGAACGATAGCAAAGATTCCATCCCACTCTTAGAGAGTTTTGTCTGTGTGGTTTTTTTTTGTAAGCACTGCACAGGTCGCACGGTTCGACTGATTGACATGAACATTTGTATGTACGTGCAAAGTTATACAACTCAAAACTGTATAGTTTCTTAGTTACATCGGTCGAATCATTTCTGATGAATAATATCAAATATATATATATATATATATATATATATATATATATATATATATATATATATATATATATATATATATATATATATATATATATATATATATATATACAAATATATATATATAATGATGATAATAATGATAGTAAAAAAATGATATATACTTCCGTCAAGAAGTGATCATATACATGATATTGTAAGGGTCATGATAGAATAAGTTGAAAATACATAATATTCAAAAATTAACAGAAAGTACCAGAATCTTATGAAAATAGAAAAAAGATTCAATAAATTAACCACACATATATTTCTATATGATAAATTAAATTATATAATATATTTATATCATTTCTATTGATATATTTCACATCTATATATATATATATGAAATATAGAATTTGATAAATATAGGAATATCATCTCTAAGTGTCTAAAAACTTCATGAGATTCGAAAGGTCCGAAAATTTTGAAAAAAAGATCCCTCAATAAAATGAATCTCAAATGTGAACACATTGATGTCACATATTATCACAATATTGAATGCAGTTTGGATCAGCCATTCTGGAGAAACTGATTCAATACATGTATTTCATTCAACGAATAGATGGGAACAATAGCAGAACCATTGCTGTGATTCACTGCTGTCTGGATTCTATACATTTTGTATGGTATTTAATGTGTGTAGAGTTTTCAATTATACCAAAGTCGATGAATTAGAACAGATAAAACCACTCTCGCAACTCTGATCAGCTCATCTCACAACGCATATGTTTCGTTTGCCCAGTTATGATATTTGATGGACACATGATATCTCTCCAACTCTGGGGACTCAACACTTTTGAAAGATGCAGTTGAGTTTTCTCACCGTGAATCTCATCATGAAGAATCATATCATCCTCAGAATGCCACGGATATACAATAATACAAATGATATATGAGTCTGTATATCCATGTACCCTCACTGGAGACTGCCATTTAGGCCTACATACAATGGCTGCCACAATTGACACGGAATAACTGATAAATGAATAGAATGAGCAGAATAACTAGTCACACGCAGAAGATGCGTTGTAAGATGTACGAGATATCTGAATGAGGTTCAAAAGTCGTTAAAGTAGTTCTAACCTTGCTAGTTATCGATTCTGATAATCTACACACCTTGACGTTCATGAAAAATTCTTCATTGTTGGGCAAATGTCAAATCTAGAAAGCAGTGAATCTCGGCAACCTGAATCTTCATTTATTTCCATGATATATTTGATGGATGAAAACAGTTAATTTGATTATTCTCTCCAAAACAGCGCTAGTTCGAATCAAGGTCTGCTCTATCTCCGCCTAGCGGAGCAGACCTTGATTCGAATTGCACACAGAATCGTGATGATGTGTACACATTCACAGAAAATTTTATTCCATTCGGAGAGATTTTACTTTTCAAATTTTCTTGCCCAGCTTAATCTCATAGGGTTTTCAAAAATTTTGAGATGATATTTCTCGGAATCGGTTCATTTCCGACCGAAATCATCCCGTCCGTAAATGATCCGTGAATCATTTCCGACCGATTCTTTCCAAAACTATACAGTTCTAATTTGAATAAGTTCGAGGTGACAAAAAAAAGTTTCATGTTGATCAGTCGACCCCTGCGACCTGTGCATTGTCAAAAAAAAAAAAATTGAACACACACAGACGAAACCCTATAAGAGTGAAACGGAGTATCCGCTTACGCTCACCTAACAGTGAATCAAGATAAAGTAACTGATTCTGAAATAACAAACAAAACCCTGAAGCTATGAATTACTAAGTAATACTGTTTCCATCATAAACTTTGCTGAGTCATGTGGAGGTGTGCATGAGAAATATGGGAGAATATTATTTATGGAAGAGAGAAGAGGAATGAAAATTCATGAATCCAATATGGAAGATTTTCTTAAATGTGTACCAATCATTTCAAAATGCCTACTACAATATTATCCCTCAAATTTATTCATCAAATCAAATTACTACACAAAATTCTGAATATTTCCGTCTCCTCCATTCGTGAATGCAGGTAATGTGAAAACACTGAACGCTTTATTCATTGAGAAGAAACACTTTCACACTTTACAAAAACAAGAGCGGATAATTGATACAATGAGAGCAGCTCGGAGTAAATGTAGCTGATTGCCATTCTGTAGAACGTTTCAAACCAACTCTTTTAATTCAAGGAAAGTCGACTCGATTCTTTTGTACTCATTCCCAATTAAACGTACGTCATGAATCCACTTATACTCTCTGCGTTTAAGGAATTGGCTCATCAGCCTTGTTCATGATGAAAGTGTTTTACAAGATGTTCCTCGGGGTTTTTCATCTCCTGGGTACACACACACACACACACACACACCACACACGCACACACCCACACACACAATGTAACAAACAATGCGAAGATGTAATTGGACCTGTGTGAACTATGAATATGATGATGTGTGGGAAGAGAGCAGTCAATGTGAAGCCCGAGTAAGAACAGAAACTCTTGTGTGCTCACTGACTGATATTTGTGAAATCAATAACAAAAACAGTCGCAGAGTACTCACACAGAGCAGACGAATCTTGTGATACAGAGAGTAGAGCAAACTTTGAGGATAAAAGAATGTAATATCATCAATAAGAAGCTTCACTAATCGAATCGAAGTAATTCTCAGCATAATATATATTTACAAGAGAAGTTGGTCCAGGCCACAGATTGCATATTCATTTATTTATTTCTCATTCACTGATGATGGACATTCCCACATTTTCATGAACAATCTATACATGATAAATCACAGGAGATAGGACAACCACTTGATCCACAGTATTCCACAAAACTACAAAGTGTAGTTCATCTGTGGGTTGAAGAATTTTCGTGTCATTCGTCAAATTCATGAACAAAATTGAATATGAACATCCAAGAGACAAGGTTATTGATGAATGATGAATATCAGGTGAAAAATACAAATCAGGTGATGAATATGAACACATTAATGAGAAAGAAATATGGTCATTACATAATTACTCCATTGTAATTGATACATTGATAATTGGATGAGCGAAGCAAAGACTCAATTTCGCCATACCCGAAAAAAAGTGACTTTTTTTTCGCGCTCCACAGGTCAAACGAGAATTCAAAATCAGTTGCAACTTGGCATACACAAGTGTCATCATCTCATTCGATACTGTATAGTTTTGAGGCGCAATGAGTTGAACCACTTCTGAGAAAGTTCATTTTAAAGTTTTCAAAAAATCCCATTAGAATAACTCCGAGGAAAATATTAGTAGAATAATTTTCATCCGAGACATTTTAAATTCTCAGGAAACTTCAATATAATAATTAAACACATTATTCCGAACTTTCACTCGAATCGGATCAGCCATTTTTGATGTGAAAAAATATATGATGTCATTTTTGTAAATCACCCAAAGCTATTAAGATACCAATTGAATCCGAACCACAGGTGTCACCACTCGAATGTTAACGATTAGAACAAAGCCTTCTTCATTATCATGGAGATAGATAATGTGAAATACTAGTCAAACGCGAAATATGCGTTGTAAGATGAGCGAGATATCTGAATAAGGTATGAAAGTCCTTGAAGTAGTTTTACCCTTGTTACTTTATCGACTTTGGTATTCTAAACACCTTGATATCTGAATAAGCTATAAAAGTCATTAAAGAAGTTCCACTCTTGCCACTTCATTGACTCTGGTATTCTACACACCTTGACGCATATAAAAAATACTTCATTGTTGGTCAACTCTTGAATCTAGAAAGCATTGAATCTCGACAACCTAATTCTGTCATAATTTTTATGAGATATTTTATGAATATTATCAGTCATTTTAGTTTTTTTCTTCAAAACGACTGATCAGAATTGCTTAAAAAATCTTAATAATGTGTAAAATCCATGTAAACGAATTTAGAGAGAATTTCATTCCATTTGGAGAGATTTTATTTTTCAACATTTTCCGCCCAGCCAAATCTTATGGGGTTTTTAGAAACTTGAGATGATTTTTCTCAAAATCGGTCTGACCGATTCATTCCAAAAACTGTACAGTTCTCAGTTGGATACGTTTGCGTGTACAAAAAAAGTTTCATGTCCATTGGTCAACTCTTGCGACCTGTGGAGTGCTTACAAAAAAAAAAAAAAAAAAAACACACAGACAAAGCTCTATAAGAGTGGGATGGAGACTTCGCTACGCTCATCAAAGATGGCAGTGCTGATGTCATGGTTTGTATCTCGAGGTATATATATATAATAACCAATCCAAAGATAAGTTGATATGTTCCAGCTCATCCATCAACGCGGCAACACATAACGCGTTTACCTAGTACATTAATGATAGCATACATATTGGAAGGAAGAGAGAACGGACTGTATAGTATGCATGTTATCGCAGAATCGTCACACATTTTAATCTGCCGATAAGACGTTCATTCGAATCCATCCAACTGTTTACCTGTGGGAATCGCGAGATATCAAGAGTCCGCATCTTAGCTGAGAATGTTCCTCTTCGAAATGCTCGACCCAAGTCCGATGTGCGTTTAAAAGTTTGGTTGTGGGTCGAAAAGTGAGGAAGAGATGATATTGGAGGAGTTTCAGTAACCACCGCTAGATGGGGGAGTTTTTCATTTCATAATTTGGACAAAATCTAGTTACATTACATATTTCGGCCAAGGAAATTGGGAAAACTGTAATATAAAGAGCAATACAAAATCTCAAATATTGATAAGCAAAGTAGAACTTGAAGATGTGCGTTTGTGATTTATTTCTACTATTATTCGGTGAACGTGAATTAAGCAATGCAAACCATCAAATTAGTCACATTTCGATTCCTATACTGCTCTATAATAGAATTATTCTTCAATTTTCGATTGGACATATATAATTGTTTATTCATATTGTTATATTCATATATAACATATATATTCATATATATTCATATTGATATTGTTTATTCATTGCATTCTACCGCGAGTCCGTAGTGTTTGTAGTTCTTGAGATATATGTGGCGAAAGTGAACCCTGTAAATCTGTCTGAGATGCGGGCTCTTAATGTTCGAAAAGTGTACAGATAGCTATTCAGCTCACAACTTTTGCTATTGGTATCACCAAGTTGAGGTAGTCGTCATATGGTAGTCAGTAGGAACAGAAAGCCAAGAGCAACCGTGGTGATACCAACATCAAACTGCCAGTAAGAGCTATTCCCACGTTGGTAATTCCTGTGATAACACCCGGTATCACGTCCAGTTGAGCTAGCTTTCCATAACAAAAAATGACTGCGGAACTTTGCATGACGAATTCACTGAATTCACGAATTCGGTGAGTGCGAGGAGAAAGAGATCTTAAATCCGCACTCGGATTATAAAAACTGAAATCCTAATGCAACTATCTGTTCCATAGATATGTGATGATCCGGACCAGAGATAATTGAAATATTAGGAAATAAAACTTCGAAAATTTAAGGAGAATTAAAATTATTTCTGAAATGATACATGATGATGTGACAAATTGGTGATGATAAATATGTATATATATATATATGTATCTATGGATATATATATATATATATATACATACATATATTCAATTATATATATAACTATATAAATATATAACTATATATATATATATATATATATATATATATATATATATATATATATATATATATATATATATTTCTGTCGAACAGAAGCGTCCACGTTCAAGTTTCCCAGTGGTTCAATTTGGCCTACGTTATTGATGTTATAAATATATATATACAATTTTTTTTCCATTTTTTTTCCATTTTTTTTTTCATTGTGTTTTATATAATTTTTCATTTGTGTTTTTCATTTGTGTTTTGCTTATCCTAAATTTGTTGCTATTTGCTATTTGTTATACTGTGTCCACGTGGCAACCGTATTGTCGGCATTGTTTTTTTTTAATAAAAACCATATATATATATATATATATATATATATATATATAAATATATATATATATATATATAAATATATATATCTATATATATATATATATATATGAAGAGATATATTCATATATATATAAATATATATATATATATATATATATATATATATATATATATATATATATTCAGACATATATATGTTCATATATATATTTATATATATATATATATATATATATATATATATATATATATATATATATATATATATATATATACATATATGTGTATATATATATATATATCCATTCATTTTCAGATGAACGTAGCAAAGTCTCCATCACACACTTATAGGGCTTTGTCTGTGTTTTTTTTTTTTTGTAAGCACTCCACAGGTCGCAGGGGTTGACTGATCGACATGAAACGTTCCTATTTGTATACGGAAACTTATTCAACTTAGAACTGTATGGTTTTTGGAATGAATCGGTCGGACCGATTCTAAGAAAAATCATCTCAAAGTTTCTAAGATCCCCATAAGATTTGGCTGGGCGGAAAATGTTGAAGAATAAAATATCCCTCCAAACAGGATGCCATTCTCTCCAAATGTATATACATAGATTTCACACATTATCACGACCTTGTATGCAATGCCAATCAGCCGTTTTGAGGAAGAAAAGAAAATAACTGATGACATTCATCAAATATATCATACAAATTGTGATAGAATTAAGTTGTCGAGATTCACTTCTTTCTAGATTCAAGAGTTGACCAACAATAAAGTATTTTGTATGTGTGTCAATGTGTGTAGAATACTAGAGTCAATGAAGTGGCAAGAGTAGTACTACTTCAACGACTTTCATAGCTTATTCAGATATCAAGGTGTGTAGAATACCAGAGTCGATAAATTAGCAAGGGTAGAACTACTTCAAGGACTTTTATGCCCCATTTAGATATCTCGTTCATAATCCAACGCATATTTCGCGTTTGACTAGTATATGAATAATCAACGCTATATCGTGTTGATATAACTGCACCTCAAATCAAACAGGGTGAGCCACCTCACACCATATATACTATATGGGCTCCAACATTCACAGTAAATTAGATGAGCGTAGCGAAATCCTCATCCCACTCTTGTGGAGCTTCGCCTGTGTTTTTTTTCTCTTCTCTGTTCGTTTGTAAGCATTGTACAGGTCGCATGGTCTCCCTGATCAACATGAAGTTTTTTCTTTACGGGCATACTTCAACAACTTAGAACTGTATAGTTTTTGGAATGGATCGGTTCGACCGATTTTGAGAAATATCATGTCAAAATGTTTTAAAACCCCAAGATTAGGCTGGGCAAGAGAATGTGAAAAATAAAATCTCTTCAAATAGAATAAAATTCTCTGTGAATGTGTATACACGAATGACACACAATACCACCGTTTTTTGAGCAATTTCAACTAGCCGTTTTGAAGAAAAAAATTAAATTAGCTATTTTCATTCATCAAATTAAGTGGAAGCAGAATTAAGTTGTCGAGATTCACTGCTTTCCAGATTCAAGAGTTGATCAACACAAAGTATTCTTCATATGCGTCAAGGTGTGTAGAATACCAGAGTCGATAATATAGCAAGGGTATACAACTACTTTAACGACTTTCATACCTTATTCGGATATCTCACTCATCTTACAAGGCATATTTCGCGTTTGCCTAGTTATACACTCGAAGCCGGTTGAGAGACGAAATGACGGAAATATTCCATCTGCTCGTTTCATGTCTCGCAAAGAACTCATGGCGAACAGGGAACAGAATGGCCATGAAAAGGGTGTGGTCAGTTTTGGTTGATAAATCGAAGCACTACAGAATTAACGGAGATAATAAGAGGGTCGATGTGTTATAAACAGGGGTGTCGAAAGTAGAGAAACCAGGGGCTGACCTCACAAGGAGAAATATGGTCGGATTTTGAATAACTTTTTCTCAGCCTATCAATGTCTCTCTTCGAATTCTGGTTCTCCGTCCAATAATAATCACCCCCACCGAGGTGCGTGGCCGAATGGTAACACACTGAACCGTCATTCGGGAGACTGGGGTTCGATTCCCGCCATGGTCGACCATCCTGACAGGGTTTTTTGTGGCTTCCCTCTGTCGTCCAGGTTGATACTGGGATGGCTCCTTAACAACAGGCCACGACCGACTCCTTTCCAACATTCAAAACACCTGATGAAATAACCTTTCATCTCATCATCCCATCATCTCATCCATCATCCAACGACGCCAATAGACCGTATAGCGTCGTTAGAACACAATATGAAATATATTCACCTCGTTGAAGTAAAAGTGTCAGGACTCAGGGGCCCCTGAGGAGCGCATACTGGAATAGAGATACCACCAAGAGTGGAGTGGCCTATGGCGTGTATACCGGTTGTTGTTGTTGTTGTTTTTATTGATATTATTCGGAGAAGTAACTAGTTTCACACAGAAGAACCCGCAAAGCTTATTCGCTTGTCATTTGTCATTTCTGCATTCTCTTGGCTTGTTTAGCATGAACATAACTAGGAGAACTCCATATACGCGTTGTTAGACGAGCGTATTGTAATAGTATGTCGACTCTCTTGCCAAACTTTTGCCTACATTCGCCAATTGGGTGACATTCAAGCTATAAATGGGTAAAAACTGCTTCGAGTGGTACCAATTTAGCACATTTGATGTTTTTGCTTCAAAATGGCTGACCCGATCGAGCTGAGAATTTTCAGAAATGTGTATCAGAATGTTGTTCAACTTCACACAAAATTTCATCTCTTTCAAAAATTTTTTTTTTCTCGCCGTGTTATTCTAACGGGTATTTTCAAAATTTCGAAAATTCATGAAAAAAAGTTACGATTCGATAATGCCACTAAACTATACAGATCTGAGTTGGATGAGGAACCACGATGAGAAGAAGTCTGAAGTTGATAGCTGTAGCCGTTTGACCTGTTGAGAACCGACAAAAAAACATAAAAAAAACAAACAAAAAAAAACATAAGAACGAACACCAATTTTGTTCAGTATATCGAATTGAATCCTCACTGAAGCTCGTCCAAGAAATCATGAGGCAAACGTGATCACAGAATGAAATGTCCAACTATAGTTCCGGAACAACATCGCTGAGAACTGGAACAGGCCTTGAAACGAACATACAGCATGAATACAACAATATACAACTTGGAAGAGGATGCGACAATTCGAGAAAAAAATCCGAACCTGACCTCAAAAAATCTAACTATAGCTCCTTTGTACTCCAGACCAATTTCCTGGATTAGTATAGCTCATTACGATATTATTACTCGCCAAGTCAACCTCCACTCCTGGTGGTATAACAGCTGTTCCAGTATACGCTCCTCAGCACCCCCAGCGTGAGACTTGTGCCGAATCATCAATGTTTTGCTTCTTTCTTTTCACTCGAACTACTTCATTACTTGCAATATTTTAGAAATACGTCCGAATTTGAATTGTATTCATAATTCACTATTTTAAGAGGCCGCAGGCGCTCGTATTTCACGCCGCAAACTCTCACGGCCGTAATTTTTGAGATATCAATATGATTGTTTTTGCATTCTGTTGATAATTGAAAGAGGGAGGTTATCGCATTCACAGAATTTTGAACAACAAATTTGTAATTCTTCAAATTCTTCAAATGGAAAATGAAAAAATTTCTAGTTTACGGAAACCTAGGTATATATTTTTGAATAGCGAAAAAAAAATATGGACTGTGAAATATATCAAAAGTGTGAGTAAGGGAATTAACGGCGTTTACGAGAATATGAGTTCGGTGGGCTAGTCTTTGGGCTGCGCCTAGCACACGATGCATGTCAAACTCGAGTCTGAAGCGAGCAAACAACGAGCGCGTGTAGCGCGCCTGCGGCCTCTTAACCCACAGTTCAGCCTTTTTTGAAGGGCTTAGTGGATGTTTGTATCCGTGAATATTGTGTTTTTCTTTCTGTATCAGTGTATGTGACAGATAAAAAGATGAAAAAATAGCACATAGCATATAGCAAATAGTGGATGGTAAATATAGCGGAGATAGCAAATAGCAAATGGTCAATAAAGCGGTGAACGGTAAATATAAAATGGAGGAATAGTCAATATATGCGCGATATATCATTGCCGTGAATCCATCACCAAGAGTAGATCTATAGCCACAGTTGGTACATATCGATAGTGATGAACTGACTGTCCGTGCCTCTTTCTTCGTCTTCCACCCTCGCGTTCTCCTACTCTCTCGCTCTGAGCCCGCCGTTTCAGTCCACGTGATAATAGTCACGTGACAATGACGAGGCATGCAGATCACACCATCTTATCGACCATCCTCAGGGACTAACCAACTATTGATCTCCAAAAGAAGTGCAATAACTTGGCCCTCCACATTAGGAATTGAGATTTTCTCTGAATGCATTGGAATGTGCTCGTTGTGTGCTGAAATGAGCTGCAAAAGTATGGTTTTGTGCTGCCACCATTCTTTGATATTTCTCACCACAATGTGGAAGGGCCAAGCTGGTACTGAGTGGAAAGCCAGCCTCCTCACATCTGAACATCGACTTTTTCATGATATTGAGGAAATGTGCTCGTTTTGTGCTGAAATGAGCTGTGAGAATAGAGTTTTGTGCTGCCAACATTCTTTGGTATTTCTCACCACAATGTGGGAGGACCAAGCTGTGACTGAGTGGAAAGCCAGCCTCCCCACATCTGAACATTGACTTTCTCATGATATTGAGGAAATGTTCTCTTTTTGTGCTGAAATGAGCTGCGAAAATATCGTTTTGTGCTGCTACCATCCTTCAGTGTTCCAATTCGAATGTGCAATCACATCCGAAATTGATATATTCCTGATGACGATTCCAGAATTTGCTCGTTTTGTGTAAGATACCGTAGTGAGTCATCCCAGATCAATTGTGATCGCCCTCCCCCCCCTCACCCATACTGGATGTTGAATAACAATGATTGGTAGCAGCACAAAACGGTTTCCTCGATAGCATATTTCAGCACAAAACGAGTTCATCCTAATGTATCTGGAGACATTCGAATTTCAAATGTGGAGGATGGAGTTCCCATGCACTGTCTCGACACTCACCACCGGCCATTCACGCATGACGGCCAAATCATACATAGTGTCATCCTCCTACGTAACCATGCTTTTGGAGACGTTTTACTCGTCAAAAATATTGTGTCGCTTGTGAACAAGATATAATTATACTTTTTGTACGACTTGTGTTTTTACGCACGACAAAAACAAGAATAAGAACGATAAACAACACTCTATATAATGTTATTGATGGCTGTTGAGACATATTTTGATTCAAAACATTATGGGAGTATGATTAATTTCACCCTCATTAGGATAAATCATCACATTTGAAACATATTCTCGACTAAGAATATTCTTTGGAAGTCATTTCATATCCAACGGCATCATGCTGACTCATAGGCCTATTGTTTCGAGGCGCCAACAAGGAGTTTTTATAATTCGATCACAAATTCTGACAATGATTCTGAATTTCGCATTGCCACTGGTGATGTATATTATAGAGTTCGAATTTTGAATAACTATAGAGTTCACCTGTATAAGTTTCAACGAGCATTTGTTTGAATATGAATTTTCTTTTTCCTACTGTCATGGTTGTGAATATGATTTGATGTTTTGATATTGTGTATGTTTTTCTTCAGATTGTGAAAATTTGCTCATGTAAAGTACAACATTATATCATTTGTTATTGAGAACAAACATTCATCAATGGAAGGCAATGCTGTTCATGTGCAGGGCATGAGAACAAATAGGAATTTGAGAGCACTGAACACTATTCAGAAGACCAGTGGTTGAACTGTTCAATAACCTCCCGAATTATGTCGAACTTTTGAATGGTCAGAAAGATTACAAGACACATTCGAAACAGTACTTCGTGATAAAATGTTTTTACTTCGTTACAGAATTTATGAATAACACGGAGTGAGCTTTCCCTCTGATGATCTGAAATCTGGTTTGTGTTATATTTGTTACATATTGATTGTGTGTAGATAATAATATCGTATTGTATCATCGACTGTCGTCGTATATCATGTATATGTGATCTTGATAACTGATATTGATAATTAATTGGATGAGCGTAGCGAAGACTCAATTTCACTGTACTTGAAAAATCGAATGTGTTTTTTTTTTGTTCGAGCTCTACAGGTCAAACAGAAATTCAGATCATGATGAAACTTGGCACACACATGAAACCCTATTTGACTTGATGCTGTATAGTTTTGAGGCGCGATCGGTCGAACCTTTTCTAAGAAAATTCATTCCAAAGTTTTCAAAAATCTCATCAGAATAACCCAGAGGAAAACATTCGTGAAAAATATTTCATCTGAGAGAATTCAAATTCTCAGAGAATTCCAATCCGATAATGATTCACATTATTCCGACTTTTCACTCAAATCGGATCAGCCGTTTCGATGTAAAAAAATATTTAATGTTATTTGTGTTAATTATTCAAAGCTATTAAGATACATATTGAATCAAAGCAACAAGTGTCACCACTTGACTATGAACAACTAAAACAAAGTCTTCTTGATTATCATATAAATTATCAATGGAAAATAAGATGGCAGTGATGTAATGGTTCGGATATCAAGGTGTATATATATATAATAACCAATCCAAAGATAAGTTGATATGTTCCAGCTCATCCATCAACGCGGCAACACATAACGCGTTTGCCTAGTAATACACATTATATTCCAACCTAATTAAATTGAGCGGCGGGTTCATTATCTGGCGTATTATCTGCAGTGGTCCAGAGAATATTCTTCTCATCTCAATGTCTCTCTCCTAATGTTACTATATGGATGTTCATATGATTTTCTTCCGTTACAAAAGAATGACTAGAAAAGGTATCAACAGTACTCAAATTGAGATAAATTCCACCCAATTACAACAATTCTAATAAAAAATTCATGTAAATTTCCTACAACTGCATCCCAATTGGCAATTAAGATGTAGACTACAGGTGAGGTGTTTTTTTTTGTATGATTATGTTTGTTTTCACCAATGCGATTATATGAAAAGTGCTGTTAATGGTGATTATATTTTATTCAACATGTAAGCCTTTCTCTAACAATCTTAGAATGCTCATTATTCTTGTTCTGTATTGTTCTTGTTCTGTATCTTCTTGTTCTGTATTGTTCTTGTTCTGTATTGTTCTTGTTCTGTATCTTCTTGTTCTTCATTGTTGTTTCGGCCGTAGTGTCACAGATCAAGAAAACAATTAGAAAACGAAATGTAAATTCTAAACCCCTGCGATTGTGTGAAGAATATATTATATATCACTTATCTCAACGTAGGCCTAGAGTCTGCCGTATCTGGGTGATATATTCTATTCATCCTTGTATTTTTCGATTATATTTTTCTTGACTACTTTCCGAGGAAATCGGAATGGTTGGCAGTTCACAATTATCAACTGATTGACGATGTAACAATATGTCATATCGAGTGGATATAATGAAAGATAACAATGAAAATGATGATGCTGATGATGATTGTTAAAATATAATGATGGATGGAAATGAGCACCTTCATTAATAACATCTAAACTTGATGCAAAATCATTGTTCCCCAATTAAGGCTATGGATGAAAGAAGAATCGTTTGAGAGGGGCACCACAAGGGCGATATCACCACCCCATTTCAATTACATGAAAAATATGAGATTCAACTACAGGACTGCGCTGTTTGTAACGATCCATTTTAATTATTTCAAAAAATAATAATGATGGTTGCTTACTAGGAAAACGCGGGATGCGCGTTGTTAGACGAGCTTAGGGGTATAGAAATCTAGAATGAAAAATAATTTGTCAACCCAATCTACATCTACAGACCTTGGATCACTCCAAACGTTCAAAAACCTTACGAGAATCAGTTATGTCACAGCCTTCCTCTCCATTCATTTCAATCGTTTTGAATTAATTGCTGACACTTGTTGCTATAGATTTAATTGGTTCCCGTAATAGCCTAAATTGATGGGAAAATGCATTATAAATGCGTTTTCTTCGTTATTTCTCATCCGATTGATGCAAAAAATCTCTCAAAATGTGCTTAATAGTTTCCTTTATATTCGGCGAAAATTTGAGAGGTCTTGAAAAATTTTGATTTTTCAAGTATTTTCCTCCGGGTTATTCTAATGGGGATTTTTGAAATTTCTAAAATTCATAAAAAAAAAGTTACCACCCGATAATGCCACAAAACTATACAGATCTAAGTTAGATGAGGAACCATGACGAAAAAAAGTTTGAAGTTGATAGCTGTAGCCGTTTGACCTGTGGAGAACCGACAAAAAAACATAAAAAAAACAAAAAAAAAAAACATAGAAACGAACACCAATTTTTTTCAGTATGTCAAATTGAATCCTCGCTAAAGCTCGTCCAATAATGAATTGGGTTCTTATTATTAGTATTATGATCATTATTCATTTCCGATACACAATACAGCGTGCATAAGTTATTGATGTAGTGAATCTTTGATAGTAGGAATGGAGCAAGCTTCGTAACAACATAGGCCCAACCACCAGCCTAGAGTCTAAACTGGGCAGTGTTGAGGAAGTTCACTTGTAAAAGAAACTTTCAAAGAGTTCAGTTCAAGTCAAATAAATCGATCTTTTGAGAAGTTCAAAGTTTGTTTCAGTGGCTTTGCTGTGAAAGTTCAAGTTCGAATTCTGAAAAAACGTGAGTTCGTTCAAAAATTCACCTTGAAAATTATTAGACGAGCTTTAGCGAGGATTCAATTTGACATACTGAAAAAAATTGGTGTTCGTTTTTATGTTTTTTTTTTTTTGTTTGTTTGTTTTTTTTATGTTTTTTTGTCGGTTCTCCACAGGTCAAACGGCTACAGCTATCAACTTCAAACTTTTTTTCGTCATGGTTCCTCATCTAACTTAGATCTGTATAGTTTTGTGGCATTATCGGGTGGTAACTTTTTTTTTTATGAATTTTAGAAATTTCAAAAATCCCCATTAGAATAACCCGAAGGAAAATACTTGAAATATCAAAATTTTTCAAGAACTCTTAAATTTTCGCCGAATATAAAGGAAACTATTAAGCACATTTTGAGAGATTTTTCGCATCAATCGGATAAGAAATAACGAAGAAAACGCATTTTTGAAGCATTTTTCCATCAATTTAGGCTATTACGGGAACCAATTAAATCTATAGCAACAAGTGTCACCAATTAAATCAAAACGATTGAAATGAATGAAGAGGAAGGCCGTGACATAACTGATTATCGTAAGGTTTTTGAACGTTTGGAGTGATCCAAGGTCTGTAGATGTAGATTGGGTTGACAAATTATTTTTCATTCTAGATTTCTATACCCCTAAGCTCGTCTAACAACGCGCATCCCGCGTTTTCCTAGTATGAGAAAAAAGTATACCAAAATAATAATGACTCGCTGGTGATGGTGAAATCCCGAACAGTGAATATCATACATTCGGGATGGATCCTGAGAATAGTCGATCATATTCGGAATTTGGACGGGAAGGAACGGATCGTGCGATCGTGTCGAATAGGATCATGAATGATCTGAAATTATGAACTTTCAAATGAACTTTTCATTCCTTTAAAGATCACCGACAAATCGAACGTGAAGAAAGTTCAAGATCGTGTGGACTGTTGAAAAGTTCAGAAAATACGAACGCGTTCATTACAAAAAAGTTCATTACCCAACACTGAAACTAAGATATCAAGTTCATCATCATATGTGGCCTCTTGTCAAGGCCGCATATATGATATATCTGATGACAACTTGAAAATTTTCAATTCAATTGTCTTCATTCTTCGTTGAATCATCAACAGAAAATGTCGATATCGAGATGTTTAGTTCACTGAAAATGTCCTACTCTTTCATAGAACCAGTTCTATTTCTATAGATGAACCATTCCCATTGCCGTAGGATGGAATATGACATGATATGGAGGGATCTATCAATACAGCATGATTGAATATATACTATGAAATGAGAACTACAAAAATAACTAATCGCTCAAGCTGTACTGACAGCCTTGCGTTTCTTCGCTATAGAGTGGTTGCACGTAACAAACGACAAACAAACGTTACCATAGTAACACAGCGAACTGGTGGACTACCACACATTCTGATTGGTCCATTCCAACTGGTGGACATTGTTGTCTGTCTCTTGCAACAATGAGTGACGTCACTTGACAGAAGCCTATTCTTCTTCCATACACATCCGATCTATGTGTGGCCTTTTCACTGCAGCCTGGAATGTACCGTGAGCAGTTCAGGCACCGCGTTGTAAAGCAGAGTAGCATTGTACACAAAGAAAGCTTCGGATCTGGTGATTGTGTGTGTGGCAATACCGAGTTGATAGGTATTCCTTGTGATGGGTCCCATGTCAAGTTCATCATGTCGTACTGGTTTCATCCTCAGATATGGACTTGAATGAGTTTCAAAACGTTGTGGGAAGTATTGATTGGAGGAAACTGTCTTCTTTCTTCCATTTCTAGCTATCCTTCTACCCTTGGAGAGAAGAGAGACGATGAAAGAGATTGACATCATTAGGAGAAAATACGAGTGATAATAATGATTAGGATAGGATGAAAAAATAAGTTGAATTGGAATAGGGAATCTTTTGATGCTCTTTGATCAGTGAATATATTGGAGATGATTGGAGAGATTGATGAATGAACCTTTTCGAATTCACGTCACGGAAGAGTCTGGATAGATTCTCATCAGTGTGCAGAAATAAGGTCCATGATGAGGAAACTGTATATCATTCGATAGGGAATAATGTGAACACACATATGCATGAAGGTTTGAACATGTGGATGTGTACGTTGATATCTTCCACGTTATCAGGGATGTATTCATCTCGAAATATAACTATTCATGAATATATTATACATATACTGATTGATATTCGCATTATTTTGATATGTATATATATATATATATATATATATATATATATATATATATATATATATATATTTAAATATATATATATATATAAATATATATATATATATATATATATATATATATATATATATATATATATATATATATATATATATATATACATATATGTATATATATATATATATATATATATATATATATATTTATATATATGTATATATATATATTTATATATATATATATATATATATATATATATATATATATATATATATATATATATATATATATATATATATATATATATATATATATATATATATATATATATATATATAGGACATATGGTTCGGTATTATTCAACAGTATTGACATTTTCCGAACTATTTCCTGTTCACAGCTCCTGAGGTACAGACGACGTCCTTCTGCAGCATCCTCAGTGATATGTTCTCTCTGGGAATGGTGATATGTGCCATCTTCAACAATGGCCGACCTCTAGTGCAAGCCAATCACAGCAGCTCGACCTACTTGAAGCAACTAGAAGTGGTAAGCTGATCAAAATGGAGGGCATGTAAATGAAATAATTGGCCTGTACAGGTTGGAGCAAAAGTCGAAGTATCTTCGCCATCTGGTCGAACACGTTCACCTTGTTCAGGTACTGAAAATTCAACAGGTCTCAGAGGAGAAACAAACTTCGACTCCTTGCTTCGAGCCGTACACACCAAGTGTGACAATATGTGAATGTGTTTCAAAATGTGTGTGTCGTTTACTCCCATCGAACAGGCTGAAAGTGGGAGGACAAGAATGGAATGAAGTGGGTATACACATGAGGGGGTCAGAAGCCAACTGGAATAAGTGACATTCGAAAATAAATGAGTTAAGTCCTGTTCATCATAGCTTATAGACTTGTGTTCAGGAGAATGAGTGAATGAGAGAAATGAATGAGTGCTGCTTTCGAATGGAACAGGTGTCGCCACCATCTTCAAACGGCACTTATACCCTTTGGCCGCTAAAGACTGGTATATTAGCCATGATGAACAATACCTTCCGCATTTATTCTCTAATGTCACTTATTCCAGTTGGCTTCTGACCCCCTCATATATATATATATATATATATATACTATATATATATATATATATATATATATATATATATATATACTATATATATATATATATATATATATATATACATATATATATATATATATATATATATATATATATATATATATATATATATATATATATATATATATATATATATATATATATATATATATATATATATATATGTTTTGTTGAAAGCTTTCACGACTCATTATGTAATTAATATTCAAATCTTTATGGATAATTAAAAGTCGCGTTGACGAATAAATATTTATTTAATTGCCCGACGTTTCGACTACAATAAAGTGGTCATTTTCGAGGGCTAAAAATGAAAATAATTATATAAATGATAAATAATAGGAACCAAAAAACAGATTCTCATGCAGAAAAACACATCTTCAATGAATGTCTTGAAAGGTGTGATAAAAATGACAATAAAAATAAAAATAAAAATAAGCTTGATGCACATCTATGAATCTAGATGACTATATCACAGTGTCCTGGATCACACATGCTGGGCTAGGTTATCAGATTGATCCTACTCCTCAAATAGTATGGTCCCCTTCCTTCATTCATGGTTCCATCTGCTTCGAGAACAATCCTGTCTGTTAGTCTGGGCTGATATCGCAATTCGCCAAGTGCAGTGGTCCAGCTAGGCGATAGGGTATATCCACAATCTTCGCCATTGAAATTATGTGGATGTTTTATAATTTCAATGGCTTCGCTTATCGCCCTCGGCCACCGCTTTTCTTGGCGATCCAATACTACAGATTCTTCGTATAGAATATTGTGTTTCTCTTCTATATGATGTTTAGCAATGGCAGACAATCTTGAATTCTTGGTCCGTTCATGGTACTTATGTTGTTAGAGTTATTGTTGTTTTATGTCAAATCCCATCATCATCCATGTCAAAAGAGGAGCGTACTGAATACTCTGGTTACCAGGTCAAGAAGACTCACTGATGAGCAACACATGTCGGAAGAACTAGTTAGTTTGAGAAAAACATTCGAACAGAACGGCTATTCGAACAAAGACATATCCAAAGCCATGAACTTTGTTCCAACAACTCGGAAGAAGCCAGATAAGAGCATAGCTACCGCGTTACTACCATATGCAAGTGGCATAACGGATAGAATAGGACGCATGCTGAAAAAGCATAATATTGAAACTATTTATACTCCCGATAATAAACTACAAAGTAAATTCAGATCGGTAAAGGACAAGATACATCTGGAGTCATGTGGGGTATATAAAGTGCCATGCGAGTGTGGCCTTGTTTACATTGGACAAACTAAAAACCCACTTCCGATCGACTCAAACAACATAAGTACCATGAACGGACCAAGAATTCAAGATTGTCTGCCATTGCTAAACATCATATAGAAGAGAAACACAATATTCTATACGAAGAATCTGTAGTATTGGATCGCCAAGAAAAGCGGTGGCCGAGGGCGATAAGCGAAGCCATTGAAATTATAAAACATCCACATAATTTCAATGGCGAAGATTGTGGATATACCCTATCGCCTAGCTGGACCACTGCACTTGGCGAATTGCGATATCAGCCCAGACTAACAGACAGGATTGTTCTCGAAGCAGATGGAACCATGAATGAAGGAAGGGGACCATACTATTTGAGGAGTAGGATCAATCTGATAACCTAGCCCAGCATGTGTGATCCAGGACACTGTGATATAGTCATCTAGATTCATAGATGTGCACCAAGCTTATTTTATTTTCATTTCTATTGTTATTTTTATTAC
>OZ023334.1:37216443-37248943 GCA_964007535.1 Brachyptera risi | reverse complement strand
AACGAGCACTTTTTTCGGGAATGGTGAAATTGAGTCTTCACGTCGCTCATCCAATGATGATATTTTTCCATTCCTCTGAGATCATCATATCAAATATGAGACATCAAATTTGGGTTAAATCCAGTTTGAATACAATTATGTAAATTATATTATACAGGTACCCTCTTCAACAGGACACATCTAGCCCATATAGCATCCTTTGTATTCATTTATACATTTGATAGTTGTACAAATTGTACACACATTTCTATAGAATACATTGACAGTTGGAATGGGCGTCATACGAACCGTCATGATGATTGAAACATCAAAATACACATTTCAAATAAATGTACAACATCATACAATCATGACGTTTGTTATTGCTATGGATACAAAACAAACAATATCACACATCAATATATCATATACACATGAGAAAAAATGATCTTCAACGGAGTAGAATGATCCAAAGATTGTTTAGGAGATATCTCGAATTTGTTCTCAGCATTGATTGATTCTATATACGCTCCGATAGAGCATTGTTGGATGAGCGATGCGAAGACCTAATTTCATCATATCCGAAAAAAAAACATTTTTTTTCGTGCTACACAGGTTGAATGAGGATTAGAAATCAGTTGGAACTTGACGCACGGAAGTGTCCTCATCCGATTCGATGCTGTGGAGTTTTAAGGCGCAATCGGTTCGATCACTTCGGGAAAAACTTATTACAAAATTTTCGAAATCCCATAAGAATAACCCAAAAGAAAAAGTCCTTGAGAAATATTTCCTCCGAGATAATATAAATTCTCAGGGAATTTGAATATGATAATGAAACACATTACCTCGAACATTCAGTCGAATCGGATCAGCTGTTTCGATTCAGAGGAATACCCATCAAATTCACGCAACGGGTGTCACCATTTAATTGAGAACGTGTAGAACAAAGCCTTCTCTAGTATCATGGAAATCAATTAGGAAACAGGAGGGCGATGATGGAATTGTCTGAATCTCGAAGTTTCCACGATTCATTGACTAAGTCCACTCAGCTCCATCAATTGAGATTTAATTGTGTATTCAGTATTGTAAAGTCAAGTCTTCATGAGGTGAATGATTGAACCTCATCCATACTATTTTTCTCCTTTTTTTAATAACATCAAAACATGTAAATGAATCCTTGTTTCCCAATTAATGCTATGGATGGGAGGTAGGGTCCTTTGGACGAGGCACCACAAGGTCGATCTCACCACCTCATTTTAATTATTTACAACCATAATATGTCCATGATATATCGACATACCAAGTTGTTCAATATTCAAGAATCATATACCAATTGATTCACATCGAGTCAACCACCCCTCCTCTTCCCCCCTCCCCCCCCCCCCTCCCTCACAGCATCCTTTTACCCACCGTCAGGTCTTTGTAGACACTCGCAAGTGTTGTCACGATCGCGCGTCTCGCTCAACCATTAGCAGTCTCACACGGAAGTTCCGACTCGCTCTTGCAGAGCCGTAACGGCGGTGTTTTCCACATTACATTACGGAACCTGGAAGAGGAAATGCCCGTTAAAAATGACCTCAGTTCCACCCACTAATACGGAAAACATACTTCCACCATTTGTATAATAGTGACGTATGGCTCTTGGAAGGAAATAATCTCCGAAGAAATTTCTTCTCCAACCAAATTGGAACGCGTGTTTTTGTGTACAGTGAACCGGGTTAATCATAAGATTTTTGCGGGTAGTGGAATATTGATCGATATGGAATGGTCATTGAATCTTTTCTTCACTCAGTTATCAGTGCCTGGTGGCAAGGACTCATTGTGGTGATATCAGGATTTCAAATGAACATGAAAAACAAAAATTGATATCACAGTTACTATGCTCTGAACGAATATATATTACCGATTTTTTTTCGAGTATCAGTATTTATTCCATGGTTATACAAATTGTACAGGGAAATACAAAATCATACATTGAACAATTGATATTTCTCACTTATTGAATTGAAGTCTTGGACTCATAATTAGGTATTGAATTTTGTCAGTTCATCAAGTGAAATAATGAATATGTATCCAATAAAAGTTTGTTACAACAGAATGTACATCTTTATTGGATGATTCATATGAATTGAAAGGTACCAACATATGAAATTGATAGATTGAATTTATCTATAAATATATTGTTTTTCATTTTGAAACCATTTTATTCACACTCAACGCTTACATATCAAGTACTACAACAATGACATACAGGTAGTAGACAGAAAGGTGCGAATGAACAAATGGACAAATAATAAAATCAGAAATTAACAATCATAAACATATTCAAGTAATAGTGATAAATAATTTGATATGGAGTTTCGATATGAAATTCAGAAATTCAGGAATGATATTTTGTAAGATATCTTATTCCCGCATAAATTGAATCTTGTGCGCGGGCTGCCTTGCTTGAAAGAAGTATATTAGTTTTAATCCGACTCTCAAACTTATTAATCAAGCCATATAAGTAGGTCAACAAAACAAACAAATACAATGTTGATATCATATAGTTTATCAAACTTCCGAGCCGTATAATGGAAACAAACGTGTCAAACAAATGCAATAGCCAATATCAGAATATTTCCAGAATATAGATGTTCGAATTGGAAGAACTCAATTCCAATCAATTCTTTGTCTGACATATTTGACGTTCATTGAATCTATTTCATGAACTTCATTCACTGCAATGGCACATGCTTGACAGAAATCGAACAAACTTGAGATTAGGATCCATGACAAATGATCTATACCATTTATTATCATTCGTAACCATGGAGACAACATTGATAGGAGATGATATTTCAGAACGGCATCATGAGTGAGAACATATTTGTGAAAATTTGGCGGACAAGCTACGCACAGCCTGTTTCGCATCGAAATGTTTCAAATTCCATTCAGAACCACCTTTTTTTTTTTTTTTCATAACATCGAAACTTGATACAAAAATCATTGTTTCCCAATTAAGGCTATGGATGAAAGATATGATCGTTTGGACGGGGCACCACAAGGGCGATCTTACCAACCCATTTTGATTATTTAAAACTAATGATCTTCAACACCAGGACTGCGCTGTCTGTGACCATAATTTTTCGCCGTATATAAAAGTCTTTCAGTATAAACACTGAAAGTTTAAACCAACTATAGTGAAAATGGCATATCTTGCGAATTTGGGTTTCCATATTGATTATGACGTTGAGCTAAATTACTATGCATCAATATACAAAAAACTCAGTCTTAACTTGAACCCAAGATTCGAGGTGGAACCGATTTTCTGAATTTTTTTTTCAGTATTATCTTTCAAAACATATTCGAAGCGAACAGGAATGCTCCGAAAACCAATAACCAATGAGAAACTATCCCACAAAAGACAATAATTTTCATTTCACAGAAGACAAACATTGTGCGGTATACTTTGTCTTGAAAGCAAGAGAAACAGCTCTTTTGTTGAACCTCTTTGTCAGGCTCATTTCATGGGATACAAAATTATCACCTCTCATGATGCATTCTCACATTGATCAACATTCATCATGCTAGATCAGTCATCTCATCTCATTCGAATGGAAGCACACTCGCGCTTGACACGCCGCATGGACAAATGTGAACAATTCAATTCAATTTCAATTCCAACATGTTTTTCATTCACATGAAACAATCACATGACAAATATGAAATAGAATAACAAACACATGGGGATAATGACAGATTTTCAATATGAATTTATAACGGTAAAATGAGAAAAATAAAGAAGAACTGCCATTAGTGAGGAATAAGTTGATTGAAAATAAGGAGCCCGCATAAGAACGAATTCTTGTGTGCGGGAAAAATAACTCATGATTATTTAACAAGAGTTGGCTATGAAGTAAATAATGAAATGAGTAAACACAATCGAGAACATGGGTCAGAACCACAGCCTTCTTTATTCAGATCATACTTGTCTGATCTCAAAGAAATAATGAATACAGAAGGTTGTGGTCGGAACAAGCTTGGACCGACTGGAGGCCCATTGATTAGAATCGTCGGGTGAGAGTAGATATGCTCGGAATAGAATTCAAACACTCCCAATTGCATTGGGGGCCATTTCAATGATGGGTTGAGAAGATGTCAGGTTACATCCCTTTATTTATTCATATTTTTTTATATTGGGTTTCAACGAAGAACTATGATGATAGCAACGATCTATTGACGTTGGTGGATGATGAATGAGATGATGGGATGATGATATGAAAGGTTACTTTATTGAGTGTTTCGGATGATGGGATGGAGTCGATCGTGGCCTGTGGTTAATTAACCATCCCAATAGCAACCTGAACGACAGAGGAAAACCACGAACAATTCCTGTCAGGATGGTCGACAACGGCGGGAATCGAGCCCCGGTCTCCCGAATGACGGATCACATCCTGTTGGAACAAAGACAATAATCCAAAGAGGCCGCATTTTCTCACGGAAATTGCGAACGCGGCAACCTGAGAAATCAATACAGAACTATCCATTCCATTCACACTGTGTGCAACGACGCACTGTACAGATGACAACAATCCATTGGCGTCTGTGGATCATATGACATACATGATATGTTGGAATGATGAGATGGAAGGTGATTTTATCAGGTGTTTTTGAATAGAGGTGATGAGTCGGTTGTGGCCCGTTGCTATGGAACCAACTCAGTATTGACCTGAACGACAGAGAGAAGCCAAGAAAGAACTATGTCAGTGTGGACGACCATGGTTGGGATCGTACCTCGTTTTACAGTATGACGATTCGGTGTATTGATCACTTGGCCTCCATATAAAATGTGGATATAAATTCATATATATTTATATATATATATATATATATATATATATATATATATATATATATATATATATATATATATATATATATATATATATATATATATATATATATATACATTTATATATATATATATATATATATATATATATATATATATATATATATATATATATATATATATATATATGAGTATATTTATATATATATATATATATATATATATATATATATATATATATATATATATATATATATATATATATATATAAATATACGTATATATATATTTATATATATATATATATATATATATATATATACAGATATATATATATATATATATATATATATATATATATATATATATATATATATATATATATATATATATATATATATGTTACCGCCGATCTTAGAGATGGCGATGAAAGACCAGTGGACTGTATTCGGATGCCGACTTGGCATTAATAATCAGGCGAGCATAATCCAAACTCGGATTATGCCTCACCCCAAAACGATACGTATTTGGTCTACGTCGACTTGACGTTGTTATTGACCAAATCAAAGAATAAATAGAAAGCGAAACAAAATAGATCAAACCTGAGTGGTGTCCCCGCACACCATTCGAATAAACAAGAAACAAAAGCTTGAGAGAAAACAAAACACCCAACTTCGTAAATGATAAAGACCGATAACAAAAGGAAGGAATTAGAACAAGAAAGTCTGGAAAGAGGTCCTATTAACGACTCAAGAAGAACGAAAAATAGAAAAGAAACAACTGCGTACATGCGAAATAATGTACAGTACGTCCGAACTCTAACAAAGTAGAGAAGGACGGGAGAAGCTCACACAACAAGAGCTGGTCGAGAATATGAGCGAATTCACCCACTTGACGAGCGACTACAAGTACGTCCGACCTCAAGGGAGTGTAGAAGCTAACTGAACTGGATACTCGACGAGAGCCGTTTCGGGACGTCCGGTCTGAATCGAGTATAGGAAGGAACTGATCAGGCGAGACCATCTACCAGACACGCAACGCGAATGGCGAGCTGTGATTGGACGCACACATCGCGTGACAACCCACCAGCCAACCAGCAATGAGAAAGGAAGGTCGACTAGAAACACGGTTTGCAATGTATACAACATTCCACGACGCAATAGAATGATTTCATGTTCAATTGACAAACTAGGGAAAACGAGCTAGCTGGTCTCAAAAGACCGGCGTTAACATACCGCCCACCAAAATGAACATTTTAAAGCTGAGGTAAACGATACGGAAAATTAGGAACATGAAATTAGAACAGCAAACTGTTCGTAAGAAGCCTTGTAACTTCATAGGCAACGTGAGCATGAGATTTTCACCGAGTGATTGGATTGCTTCCCAATTGGATCGGAGAACAGCAAAGAAATCGCACATGATCCGAGCGATTCATTGAGGAGAAAACGCAACCATTTTATTCAATGGTCGCTGACTTTTCAAAAAAAATGAAAAAAGAGAGAACAACAAGAAAGTTAACATGAAGAAATGAGCAAAGCACCAATGCGTGCTTTGAACAGAAAGAATACACGAATGAATGCAAATCTGCCATTGGAGGCTGCATAGGCTTTGCGCGAAACTTGTGGCGAGTAATGCACTTGTGTATGCGCTGCCTCAACAAACCGCGCAGAGAAACGATCCAGTAACGCTGCTGTATCAGCGCCTGTACCGTTCTCGGGCCGGAATGTAGCGATGTTCGGTGGAAGGCATCGCGAATGAGAGATGCGAGGTGAGCTTCTTTGGGGAGTAGGATTGGGTACCGAGCCTCTTCAGGAAGAGAAGAGTTACGCAATCTTCCGCCCACCTTGAGTAAGCCCGAGGGTTCGAGAAAAGGTTTCAGCGAAGCGATCCGGGATGAAACCTGTCCCTGTTTGGCAAGTTGGCTGATCTCGGTTGCATAAAAGTGGTTTTGAGTGACTCTTATGATCAGTTCAAGAGCGTCTTGCAGCTCCACAGGTTTTAAAGAACCCGTAGGAGGGAGAATCTTGGATCGTTTCGCCAATAAGAGACGGGCAAATCGAACTACATACCCAAAGACCCGTTGTGCTTTGAGAAGTGTGGAAAACTTTCGAAAATTCACCAGGAGAGGATCTACTTTGACCGTTGTGGCCAAAGTGACCATGGAAGGCTTAATGTCTGGCAATTCAGACAATAAATCAGTGGGAGGCACAGAGATAGGCCACAGAGCATGGGGACTCCTGAGAAAAGAAGGACCCGAGAGGTACAACGGGTATTCCATGAGCTGAGAAGGCAGTATTCCACGAGAAGCGCAGTCAGCGGGATTTTCTTCGGAATCCACGTGTGCCCAATTGGTAGGATTGGAGTTGTCGAGTATCTCCACTACCCGGTTGGCGACGAATGTCTTCAGTCGATGTGGAGGGGTGGCAAGCCACGCGAGCACAATAGTCGAATCAGTGTAGAGGGTTACTGACTCCACGACAAGAGTGCTGAGTGAGGGAAGAGTATCTTTTAGCACACGCGTTAGAAGCAAAGCAGCAGATAGTTCAAGCTTAGGGATGGTCAAGGGTTTGACCGGGGATACTTTACTCCTTGCTCGCAACAAACTAATATGCGAAGTTGCATGATTCGTTGTGTGAAGGTAAAGTATCGCAGCGTAGGCCTTCTCGGAGGCATCACAAAAGCCTACAAGTCGATGTATGCCTTGTGAAGCAGGAAATGCGCGTGGAACTCGGAAGTTCGAGAGAAGACAGATCTCGGCTACCGCGTCCAACCACCTTTGAGCAAGAAGCGGTGGTAAAACGTCGTCCCACTGCACCCGCGATAACCAAATTTGCTGAAGAAAAATCTTCATCCAGCATACGAGCGGGGTGAGGAATCCCAAAGGATCAAAAATGCGCGCAATGTACGACAAGACCGTGCGCTTCGTTACCACGCCTTCGAATGGTAAGGTGTGGAATGAGAAATCATCCGATCGGGGATCCCAGAACAGACCAAGGATCTTGATGCCCTGATCGTCATCCGAAAACACGACTGGAGTCTCTAGATGATCCTCCGGAAGTGCACTCAATGCTTCTGGGAGGTTACTGGCCCACTTTCGGAGTTCGAAACCTCCACTAGCTAGAAGAGCCTGTAATTCCGATTGAAGAATGCGAGCTTGAGCGACGTCTGCTGCGCCAGACACGATGTCATCCACGTAGATGTGAGATATTAAAGCACGCGAAGCATTGGGGAAAGGAGCCCCTTCGTCGTGCACGAGCTGCTTCAGCACTCGTTGAGCAAGAAAAGCTGACGGTACGAGCCCATACGTGACCGTGTTGAGCTCATATTCTTTTACTGGAGAGTCTGCATTGGGTCGCCAAAATATGTGCTGATATTTGCGGTCAGATGGTTGGACCAAAATCTGACGATACATCTGACGAATGTCAGCACAAATTGCGATGGGATGAGAACGAAATCGGGTCAAAACGCCCGGGAGTTCGCTCTGAAGCTTGGGACCACTGAGTAACAGCTGATTCAAAGAGGCGCCTCTCTCATCTGGAGAAGAGGCGTTAAATACCACTCTCAGCTTCGTGCTGGAGCTGGTAATCTTGTGCACACAATGATGCGGAATCACGTAGTTCGAAGAGGTGCTTGCAAGTTGCATGTGGTTCGATTGAATATAGTCTTGCATGAATGCTTGATACGCAGCATCATGCTGAGGATTGCGTTTCAGTCGCCGCTCCAGACTCAAATGATTCTGGAGGGCGGCCTCACGATTATATCCGAGAGGAGAGGATGTGTTCTTGAAAGGGAGTGCTACCGAATAGCGTCCGGAAGGGTTCCGTGAGTGCGTAGAAAGAAAATGCTCCTCACAAAGTTCATCGTCCGGATCAACTTGAAGAGGACGTGAAACTTCTTCCGATTCCCAAAACAATCGAAGAGTACGATCCAATGGAGAACCAGTGCAAGCAAGCAGAGAGAGTGGAGGCTGGAACTCGGCATCCAAACACCGAATAGGACCCAAAACCACCCAGCCGAAGACCGTGTTTATGGCAGATGGACTGCCACTCATCACAATATCACCTGACTTTTCAAGAATATCAGGGTATAAATCGGCGCCGATCAAAAAGTCGATCTGATCGGGCACATGAAAGCGGTCGTCGGCAAGAGAGAGACAGCGATAACGTTCAAACACCTCAAGCGGAACGGTGGTGGTTGGAAGTTGACTCGCTATCGCAGGCATAACGTAGGCTTGTACGCTGAGAGAGGTTGCAGGGGTGAACCGGGAAGCGATGCTGCATTGAACAGTCCCGATTACCCGAGCACTAACGTGACCAATACCAGAGAGTTCGGAATGACAAGGATTGATTTTCAATCCTAGCTTCTGAAGGAACGAGTGAGTGAGAACAGAGATTTGTGAACCACAGTCGATAACCGCACGGATAGGTTGCAGTTGACCGTGAGAGTCGTGGATCAAGTTGCGAACAGTGCCCAACAGAGCTGTGGGTAGCACTGGCTTGCTTGTCTTGACTTGACAAGCGAGAGTTTGAGGATGAGGCGAGGTGGTCTCCGGAGGAGAAGAGACTTCGGTTGCTATTGTGTCACGAGTCAAGGGGTTGATTCGTGCGGTGTGTAACAGCGAATGATGTTTGTTACTGTGACAAGTACCGCAAACACTCTTAGAGGTGCATTGCGGTCTGAGGTGAGCGCCCATGCAGTTGAAGCAGCGTTGCAGGCGACGTAACGTGTTGTATTTGTCGTCAACGGACTGTTGCCGAAATACGGAACACGATTATAGAGTATGCTCCGCTTTGCAGACTGGACACGAAGATTGTTTCGTGGTCGAGCTTGCTGATTTGCTCTGCTCGCGAGATTTAAAGCTGACGGGCGGAGGATTCGCAACTAACAACGAATTGATTCGCTTTGTGGAAGGCGAAATAGCTTTTGAAGAGCTAGCTACTTGTTTGTCGAGACCACACAATTCCATCGTCCTGGACTGCTCTTCAATGAATTTGATCAACGACGCGTAGCTAGGAGTGCTGTGCGAAGAATGTTTCTGTTCGAAAGCCTTGCGCGTTGATGTGTCGAGATTGGTCAGTGCTAATGAGAAAAGCAGAAAATCTGACAAATCTTCGATATTCAGAGCTTTCAACGCTTCAATCGAAGTTTTGTGAACTTTCAGAAATGATTGCAGCCCAGAATGTGAATTGGTTTTGAGAGGCGTAAATTCTAAAACCTGTTGAACATACGTGGTGGCTAACAACCGAGGGTTATGATACCGACTGACAAGAGCATCCAATGCCACAGAATAATTGGCTTCCGTAATCGGAAACCCGGAGACGACAGACAAGGCGTTGTCTTTGAGGGTGGTCCTCAAATAGTGGAATTTCTGAACTTGATTCAGGTCGTTGTTCTCGTCGACGAGAGATTTAAATAGCGAATAGTATTCCGTCCATCGAGTAATATCACCAGAGAATACCGGCAACGCAATTGTCGGCAATGAGATGGCTTGAAAACCATTTTGATTTGGCGGCGGAGGTGGCTTGGGCGTCGCCGCGGCAACGGCGTCGAGATACAGCTTACGAGTCGCATACAGCATTTCCTCAAAGCTTGCTTCAACAGCGTCGACCGGTAATGCATCGTCACTGTTGTCAAGTTGAGCATTCAATGCCATTATTTCGTTTTGAATGCCTTCAAAGTTGGCTTCCAAAACGTCAAGCTTGTCGAAACGAGATTTGTAAGACGAAGCATCGTCACTCTCAAGCATTTTGAAAGCATCATACGAGCGTTGTAGCGCTGTGAATATTCGCTCACGTTTGGCTTTAAACAATGATTGTTGTTTCTCCATCTTTGAAGCCATTGTTGTGGATGAATATTCACAAAGCAAAACCAAGAAGCCAGCACAAGTATCGAAGACTTGTGAAATGAATTACTCACGGAGAAAATACGGCCGAAATGCACAGAAGAAAAACAACGCAAAATAATTCAAGAAATGAATGTCTATAAAACAAGTTGAAACAATTGTTGATAATAACTCGCAAACACAAACAGAATACATTATTGCGCCGTGGAAACCCAATTATGTGGAAGCCGATTCAGTGCGGAGGACAAAGAAGTCACCCATGCGATGCCTGATCGCGGGTGCTGCCACGAATGACTGTGGAATCCGGAGGTGGACTCCGCGTGGTGCAAAGAAAGGAATCCACAAATGGATTCCAACAAGTAAAGGCAATTGGAATCCGGAGATGGACTCCGCGTGGTGAAAAGAATGGAATTCACAAATGGATTCCAACAAGAGAACGAAATTAGAATCCGGAAATGGATTCCGCCTCACGAATGACGAGAAATTGGAACCAAAAATAATCTTTGGCTCACAGGGACCAAAATGTTACCGCCGATCTTAGAGATGGCGATGAAAGACCAGTGGACTGTATTCGGATGCCGACTTGGCATTAATAATCAGGCGAGCATAATCCAAACTCGGATTATGCCTCACCCCAAAACGATACGTATTTGGTCTACGTCGACTTGACGTTGTTATTGACCAAATCAAAGAATAAATAGAAAGCGAAACAGAATAGATCAAACCTGAGTGGTGTCCCCGCACACCATTCGAATAAACAAGAAACAAAAGCTTGAGAGAAAACAAAACACCCAACTTCGTAAATGATGAGGACCGATAACAAAAGGAAGGAATTAGAACAAGAAAGTCTGGAAAGAGGTCCTATTAACGACTCAAGAAGAACGAAAAATAGAAAAGAAACAACTGCGTACATGCGAAATAATGTACAGTACGTCCGAACTCTAACAAAGTAGAGAAGGACGGGAGAAGCTCACACAACAAGAGCTGGTCGAGAATATGAGCGAATTCACCCACTTGACGAGCGACTACAAGTACGTCCGACCTCAAGGGAGTGTAGAAGCTAACTGAACTGGATACTCGACGAGAGCCGTTTCGGGACGTCCGGTCTGAATCGAGTATAGGAAGGAACTGATCAGGCGAGACCATCTACCAGACACGCAACGCGAATGGCGAGCTGTGATTGGACGCACACATCGCGTGACAACCCACCAGCCAACCAGCAATGAGAAAGGAAGGTCGACTAGAAACACGGTTTGCAATGTATACAACATTCCACGACGCAATAGAATGATTTCATGTTCAATTGACAAACTAGGGAAAACGAGCTAGCTGGTCTCAAAAGACCGGCGTTAACAATATATATATATATATATATATATATATATATATATATATATATATATATATATATGAATATACGTATATATATATATATATATATATATATATATATTTATATATGTATATATATATATATATATATATATATATATATATATATATATATATATATATATATATATATATATATATATATATATATATATATATATATATATATATATATATGTGTGTGTGTGTAATGCTTCACCACCCCATGAGGCCTGATATCAAGTCCGACATCAATATCAGAATGGAATTAGAATACAATCATCAGATACCACAGAGGAGATATTCACAGGTCAAGTCATCAGCTGGCCATAAACGTTGCCTGTTCTATCGAATTGTGATCGAATTACAGTATTACAGGTTTCCATTCTCTGTTCCAAAGCTTCCCTCTGTAGATTTTCACCTCACCATGAAACAAGAGTATAGTGTCTTCATTTTGTCTCCTATATTTCCAGATTATCAACCGAAGCGTAAATCGTAATATTTCATCTTGTTCTTCTTGTCAATTTATCTCCAGTCTCTCGGAGCGAGAGCTTGTCTTCATAGCTCAGCGGATAGAGATTGAAACATATTTCATATATATCAGGTCCTGGGCTCAATTTCAAGTGTCAGCAAATTGATTCGACAATATGAACACACTATATACGGATCGGAAGAATTATTATCGAGTATGAATGGTATTATAGAGAACAAGATAACTTCACAAATTTGGCATCATCTTCACCTTCAATAAAATATGAAGCAAGGTTTCCAGTTCCGATTTGTCCTTGTCGTTCAACACGATTCTCACAACTGGCCAATCACCTGTCAGTATTCACCTGAACAACATGGCGGTTCACGACACTGTTCTGGTACCGATTCGTTGTCGTGATTATTGACTCAACTCCAACTTTCGTCGGCCGAAATTACGATTTTACCGGAACTATACTCACATTTCTCGCATTCGAAGAAGCCTGTGAGTTTGAAGGTAATGAAGGCTATGAATATGACGTCACGAGAAAGGTTAGGGCACAGTCAAGTGGAAACAGGCATGACAAAAATCGTACCGATATCGTGTCGGATGATACGAAACAATCGAAGCTGGAAATCCTGCCCTACTCTAAGTGCCATCACCATTAACTTAGCATTAGCTCCAACTGACAGTATTAAGTTGTTATTGGCAAGATAATCCATATTTTTTCAAATTGGATTCAACGACGCACTGTAATGATGACTAAAGCTTGTATTACACGGGGAATGATTGCAATTGAATGCAATTAATTGGTTCCTCAAAGACACTCCAAATAGCCGAATGACCTATTACACACAACCAAATGGCCGGGCTGATTGAATGGTTCACAGCCTCCTTAAGGCACGGCCTGCTTGCTACGATTCACAAGAAGTTGAGAATTGTTTGAATTGTTTGAAAAAAAGTGTCCAGAATTTTTTATATTTCATTATCATGATATAATTTCGATCACAAACTGCAAAATAAAAAGAATTTTCAACTTCAAACGTCACTGATGACAATATTGACTGTTGATGTAATTTGACAAACGTCAATGTTTTGACATTGAGATCAGCTGTTCGCTATTTGGTTTCCTATTGGATGAATCGGATCACGTGGGCTCTATTCAGTGAATGCAACCCGAGAATATAGAACTATTTCCAATTGCGTCAATTGAACTCTATTCAAACAGCCGAATGGAGGTGAGTCATCTGCGCTTGCGCGCATCAATTGCAACCAACCCATTCGGGCTATTCATTCCCCGTGTAATACGGGCTTGCAACTGATCAATTGACGTCGGATGAATGATTAATTAGATGAGCGTAGCGAAGCTTTCCATTTCACACCCTGAACAAAAATGGGCTCCGTTTTTATGTTTTTTTTTTTTTTTTTTTTTTTTAATTATGTACGCGGCATACAGGTCAGAGAAATGAATCAATCAACTCGAAACTTTTTCTGAACGTTGGTGTCATACCAGAATAGGTTGGGATTGTTATTCAGAGGAATCGGTCGGAAGGTTTTTCCGGAAAATAATCGGAAAGTTTGTAAAATCCTCATAAGAATAACCCGGAGGAAAAATACTTGAAAAACAAGAATTTTTCAAAAACTCTCAAATTCTAACAGAATATGAAAAATACTATCATACACCTTTTCAGAGATTTTTAAAACAATCGAATGAGAAATAATGAAGAAAACGCAATAGACGTGTACATTTTATTGAATATTTGGATCAATTGGTTTTGCAAAGTGTTTATGCGACAGGTTGCAGGTTACTATAAATATCAACAAGTTGCAGGTGAGGTTTTTGAACGTTTGAAGTAAGTCAAGGTTTGTAGATGTAAATTGAGCTGACAAGTTATCTTTCATTCTAGATTGCCATACTTCTAAGCTCATCTCACAACGCGCATCCCGCGTTTTCCTAGTTAGATGATGGGATGATCAGATGAAGGTTTATATGGGTAATGGGAAGGATAGTGGGAAGAAAGCGGTCGTGGCCTATATTGTGGGAACCATCCCGGCATTGGTCTGGACTACAGACTGAAACCACAAAAAACCCCTGTAAAGATAGACGGTGGGGGGGATCGAACCGGGTCTGACATGTCCACTGCCTCCTGGGTCACATGGAGCAAATGCGTTAACCGCTCAGCTACCTGTGACGGTGTAACTCATGTCATTTGTTCTCACTGACTCTCAGATAAAGGCCACATGGACTCAGTGATAACGGCCCTCACAGTCTTCCAGTAGAACTTCAAGCATAACAGTATCATCTGTATCATTCATATGTTCGTAACATAATCCACTTCCAATAATGCATATATCTCTCTCACACCCAAGCCTTGGCTCATGTCGGAATCATCTTGAATCATTAAACGAGCTTCAGCGAAGATTCAATTTGACATATTGAAAAAAATTGGTGTTCGTTTTTATGTTTTTTTTTATTAATTTTGTTCATGTTTTTTTGTCGGTTCTCCACAGGTCAAACGGCTACAGTTATCAACTTCAAACTTTTTCAGTTATGGTTCCTCATCTAACTTAGATCTGTATAGTTTTGTGGAATTATTGTATGATAACTTTTTTTATGAATTTAAGAAATTTCAAAATTACCCATTAGAATAACAAGTCGAAAAAAAAAGAAAATATTTTTATTTAAAAAAGAATGAAATTCTGCGTGAAGTTGAGTGACATTATAATACACATTTCTGAAAACTTTCAGCTTGATCGGGTGAGCCATTCCGAAGAAAACCATGAAATGTGCTAAATTGGTACTACTCGAAGCAGTTTTTACCCATTTCTTACTTAAATGTCACCCAATTGGCGAATGTAGGCTAATTTTGGCCATAAAAGCCGACATACTATTACTATCCGCTCGTCTGACAACGCATATATGGCGTCTTCCTAGTTATTCTCAATTCATGTTTCCTCAAATTCATCAAACAATTAATAATCACACTCAATTATGCCCACTTTGTACGTACATGTACATGTGGAATAATCACTTTCTAGTGTATTCTCTTTCTGTATCAACTTATTATGTATCATCCATGTTCATGTTCATGAATGAATGAATGAATGAATGAATGAATGAATGGATGAATGAATTAATGGATGAATGAATGAATGGATGAATGAATGAATAGATGAATGAATTGTATTGTTTTACGGCGCTTCAACGACGAGGTTATTCACGCTGATTCATGCTCATGATTTTGATGAAGTCGTTTGTATTCATTTTGTATTGAAAACTTCAATGTCGAAATGATGAATGGAGAATAAAAATGATAAGCGACAGTCCATCTTCGTACTCTTGCCAGTTCTGAAACAACTACTACGAATATCATGGAGTTGAATTCGGCTTGAAGGTCGAACTTGAATAAAGGTCCGTTCTTCGTTCAGCTCATATCTGTCCGATCCAATGTTCCATCTCAAGATTGAATGGAAGAATAACGTATTACTTCATCCAAAAGCACAAAAATACTCCTGATCCTATACATGCAACAAGAAATAAAGATAGATTATTACAACCAATCACTATATTGATTAATACGGGAACCAGGAGAAACGAGTACTGATCCCTGAACTGTTTAATAAAATCAGACCCGAATTACTTTGATTAGAAAAAAAATCCAAAGTGAAAATAGAATCGGAAAAAATTGATACTATCAAATCATCATATATTTCATGAAAAATAAAACTATTTCATTTCACAGTGTAAATTCCAAATAACTGAAAATAGTTCATAATTTCAAAATGTGGATTCTTATCATTATGATTATTTTTTTTATTGAAATTGATATTTTCATCATTATTAGACGAGCTTTAGCAAGGATTCGATATGACATACTGAAAAAAATTGGTGTTCGTTTTTATGTTTTTTTTTTTTTTTTTATTTTTTTTTTATGTTTTTTTGTCGGTTCTCCACAGGTCAAACGGCTACAGCAATCAACTTCAAACTTTTCTTCGTCATGGTTCCTCATCCAACTTAGATCTGTATAGTTTTGTGGCATTATCGGGTGGTAACTTTTTTTTATGAATTTTAGAAATTTCAAAAATCCCTATTAGAATAACCCGGAGGAAAATACTTGAAAAATCAAAATTTTTCACGACCTCTCAAATTTTCGCCGAATATAAAGGAAACTATTAAGCACATTTTGAGAGATTTTTCGCATCAATCGGATGAGAAATAACGAAGAAAACGCATTTATAAAGCATTTTCCCATCAATTTAGGCTATTACGGGAACCAATTAAATCTATAGCAACAAGTGTCACCAATTAATTCAAAACGATTGAAATGAATGAAGAGGAACGCCGTGACATATCTGATTCGCGTAAGGTTTTTGAACGTTTGGAGTGATCCAAGGTCTGTAGATGTAGATTGGGTTGACAAATTATTTTTCATTCTAGATTTCTATACCCCTAAGCTCGTCTAACAACGCGCATCCCGCGTTTTCCTAGTTATCAAAATGAACGTGCGTAAGTGTTCAGACTTGATATACTTATTTGTAATTTGTTTGTCTTGTTAGACGAGCTTTAGCGAGGATTCAATTTGACATACTGAAAAAAATTGGTGTTCGTTTTTATGTTTTTTTTTTTTTTTTTTTTTGTTTTTATGTTTTTTTGTCGGTTCTCCACAGGCCAAACGGCTACAGCTATCAACTTCAAACTTTTTTTCGTCATGGTTCCTCATCTAACTTAGATCTGTATAGTTTTGTGGCATTATCGGGTGGTAACTTTTTTTTATGAATTTTAGAAATTTCAAAAATCCCCATTAGAATAACCCGAAGGAAAATACTTGAAAAATCAAAATTTTTCAAGACCTCTCAAATTTTCGCCGAATATGAAGGAAACTATTAAGCACATTTTGAGAGATTTTTCGCATCAATCGGATGAGAAATAACGAAGAAAACGCATTTATAATGCATTTTCCCATCAATTTAGGCTATTACGGGAACCAATTGAATCTATAGCAACAAGTGTCAGCAATTAATTCAAAACGATTGAAATGAATGGAGAGGAAGGCCGTGACATAACTGATTCTCGTGAGGTTTTTGAACGTTTGGAGTGATCCAAGGTCTGTAGATGTAGATTGGGTTGACAAATTATTTTTCATTCTAGATTTCTATACCCCTATAAGCTCGTCTAACAACGCGCATCCCGCGTTTTCCTAGTGTATAAGATGTCAGTAGACCCGCAGACAAGTCGACTTTTTGTGACTTCGCGGGTTTACGAAATTGTACTGAAATCTTTGTGAGAACACGAATAAAAAAAAAATTTAAAAAAAGATTGACTGTTTCAGCTTGATGGAATAAAAGTCACTCTTTGTTCACGATGGAGATTTAATCATAGGGCTGCGCAAGTCTGATTAGGGACGATAGTTCCCGCCAGGAGGGTTCCACAAGTATGAATGAAGATGAAACTTTAACGGTGCAAGATGCAAGTCGACAAAAAATAATGAAATGTGGTCAATATTCGACAAAAATGCTGATGACGCGAATTCAATAACAACATAGGTGGAAGGTTCACGTGTGTGCAACAGTGACACTCGATATTTCAGCTGTCGATTGTCACCTCACCACATAATATTGCACATAACATATTGTATGGTGTGAATATTCATGACGGATCGATAGTTTTTCAGAGGACCCTTCTCCGAATGCTATAATCAGTTTTAGTGCAATATCTTCAGACGTGAAATCACAACGATCGTTCATTAGACGAGCTTTAGCAAGGATTCAATTTGACATACTGGAAAAAAATGGTGTTCGTTATGCTTTTTTATGTTTTTTTGTCGGTTCTCCACAGGTCGAACGGCTACAGCTATCAACTTCGATTATTTTTGCATCATGCTTCCTCATCTATCTCAGATCTGTATAGTTTTGTGGCAATATCAAGTGTTAACTTTTTTTATGAATTTTAGAAATTTCAAAAATACTCATTAGAATAGCACAACGGGAAAAAAATGAAGATATTTTTATTTTCCGAGAAAATGAAATTTTGTGTGAAGTTGAATTACATTCTGATACACATTTCTGGGAATTCTCAGCTTGATCGGGTCAGCCATTTGGAAGAAAAAACATGAAATGTGCTGAATTAGTAACACTCGAAGCCGTTTTTACCCATTTATAAGATGAATGAAACCCAATTGGCGAAATTAGGCGGAAGTTTGGCAAAGAAGTCGACATACTATCACTTTCGGCTCGTCTAACAACGCGTATTTAGCGTTTTCCTAGTGTATAGATGGTTGTGAAATGTGGTTAGGGTTTAGATGGAGTTTTGACACTCAAACCCGTCCCGTGTCACACAACCGAGTCGACTTTATTCTGGTATGCATCTGAGGAACCTAACTTCTCACTGAAATTCTTTGGAGACATTTGATTTTCATCCGCTGTTGCGTAAATATGTCTGCTTTGCGATATCCTACGAATATCATCCATAATCACTGGATGATATGGGCTGAAATATCAATTTCGAACATTTTTTCACCTTGGTCCTCATCTTACTCAGATCTGTATAGTTTTGTGGCATTATCGAGTGGTCACTTTTTTGTTTATGAATTTTCGAAATTTCGAATAACACGTCGGAGAAAAAAAGAAAATATTTTTTCATTCTCAAAGAAGATGAAATTTTGTGTGAAGTCGAATTACATTCTGATACACATTTCTAGGAATTCTTATTCTGATCAGGTCAGTCATTCTGGAGAAAAAATATAAGATGGGCTAAATCGGTACAACTCGAAGCAGTTTTTACCCATTTATAACTTGAATGTCACCAAATTGGGGAATGTAGGCAAAAGTTTGGCCAAAAAATTGACAAACTATCACTCTCCACTCGTCTAACAACGCATATATGGCGTTTTCCTAGTAGTGAAGAATAGATTCCCCCATCTGGAATTCAATTATTAGGATCTATTCGAGCGTCTTTAAGAGATCCTTTTCGATTTCTGTATATCGTGTCTCGGGCAATTTCATTTGACTCTCGCTGTTCAATGCAGAATCGGGTGATGCTCTCGGCAAGACTCGGGAACGGGTGAGATTCCGGTGAACCTTCTCAAACCAAGATATGATATTCTCTTGTTTTCTCTCAAATTGGGAGGAACAGCAATATAACGATTGATTCAAGATGAAATTATTGTTTGCACATCAACGCCACTGACAGCTTGATCATCCAGGGTCCCGAATAATCACGTGACATTGGATCTACGGAGGGTTGACAAGGAACCAAGCGTCCAGGGAAACTCTTGCATCATGCGTGATTCAGATTCACGCCCACAGGTACCTTCGGTTTCCGAAGCGGTGCCTTAGTTGACAGAGCTGTACGTGGGGCAATTGCGATGTCCTTTGCCTATATTTCCTGGTTCATGTATTTTATATATAAATATATATATATATATATATATATATATATATATATATATATATATATATATATATATATACAATTATTGAAAGGAATGGTTACTATTCGATTGGAATGATACTCTCCACATTCCCTGTCTGTGTGTTCCAGCTGGAAGATCAGCTGCACAACGTGCTCGCTCGGGTGCCCATCCCGCTGCAGGAGGCAGCTGTGCGGCTGCTGAGTCGGGACACCCGGCAGCGGCCGACTGCGCAGCTGCTCACGCTCATCAAGTACTTCAGGTGAGCGACAGACCGACGCGCAGCCACTTACGCGCATTCCAAATTCAAACCATTTCATTCTAAAGGCTTCTGTCAAGTGACGACTCACGACTCCCATTGTTGAAAGAGAGAGATCAGTCAGAATCAACCAATCAGAGTATTTGGTAGTTCACCAGTTCGCTGTATTGCTATAGTAACGATTGTTGGTCGTCTGTTACGTGCCAGAAGCCCATTCTTAACCCTTTTAGTGCCAAGTGCCGATATATCGGCTCTGAAAATCTTGTTTGAGAAATGCCAAGTGCCGATATATCAGCACTCGCTTTGAACCAAAGTGGTTCCCAAAGTTTCCGTAGGATTGCGCCAGTAGTGACATATTCAGAAAGCTGCTATTCACACAAATTTCGTGTCACCAAGGTCAATATTCCACCATTTTTCCACAGCCGTCTATGTTTGTTTACATTTGGCTGAAATATGACAATGTTATCCAAGTTTGTTTTCATAATGGCGTCTTGTGGAAGACGTGATTATTTTCAAGTTGAAGAAGTGATTAGGGATTTGGTAGATGAAACAGATAAGGAAGAAGTAAGTGACTTTTCGGAAGATGCATTATCCCATCTTCAGATGAAATAGTGATGCGAGTGTTAGGGGCAAAGAGAGTGATGTACCTGTTAAAAAATTGGCTAGTCCCACGCCCAGGCCTAGAGTAGGCCTAGTTCATGTCATGTCGTCGTCTTTTGAATGATAGTATGTAATGATTGAAATTCCATATAAAAATGAATGAAACTCATGATTCTTACTCAAAACAGTTCGTTCTTCATCATGCAATTCTTCAAAATAATGTTGAAAATCATTTGTTTTCTGTACCATTTACCATTGTCATAAACCCAACAAATATTTTGACAGTAGGAAAAAATAAAAATGGAAGTCATTTTTTTATTTATTGTCAGATCAAATATGAAATTTCAGTATTCCTCATCCAAGTGCCCGTCCTTCTATCACATTTCAAAAAATATTTCATGAGATTTGACCGAATGATTGGCAAGTTATGATTTTCTTTTTGTGATTCACTGTAAATCGGTCAAAACCTACCTGGCATTCTTAGACACATTTTGGATCAAATCTGGTTTCAAGAAATGTACAGTTTTCATTTCTCACATTGGTCACACTTGGGTTCATAGTTCACATTCTTACACACACCTTCGGTATAGATAGATCAAAGCAAATACCTCTCATTCGTATCGAGTAATTTTGTAATGTTAAGGGTCATTCACAATGAGAATCGAAAGTTAACTCAGCATTAGCAGTATGGTATTGCAATTATCTGCTAGCCCTTCACAACAACAATCCAACAGTTGAAAACAGCCGATGTGATGTCTTGCTTACATCAGCTGTTTATCCGATCTACTGAATCAGTCGCCATATTTATTTCAGCAATCAGATGGAGTTTTTAGGTTGAGTTGGTGGATGTTTCAGGCCCTGATATGATACATTTCTCCGAAATTCAATTGTTATATCATGGATTCGATTCAAATTGTAGCAATCGAATTGTGTTGTGTTCAAGACAGCCTTCTAGACATCGTCCGTACAATATATGCCTATGACGTGTCAAACGTTTACTCAAATCTGATTGGTCACTGCTTACATCAAGCTGTAAGAACTATCAGCGAGATTCAGAGTTTGTGAGCCCTGCTATCACTGCTAAATCGTCACGGCCAATGCGTCGCATGGGGAACAGGATGCATGAGAGTTATAAGACAAATATTGCTGCTAATGCTGAACTTACTCTTGATCTGGACTGTGAATGGGTCTTTAAGGTTTGAAATCGATTCGACAGCGAGGTCGTTCTGCACAATTGATCATGTCCATGGACTTTGACATGGTTGTCGATGTTTGTGGATATCTCAAGTCTATGGATAAAGTGGGAAAGAGAGAGAAAAGTTGAAGATGATGAGAAATAAAATGAAATAAGACGATAAATGAGAAGAGAAATATCAAGAAAAGAGAATAGAATGGAGTACAATCCCACGATTCTGTACTTCCTACATATAGTCCGGTCACCAAAATGCTCCCACTCAATCGAGACGGTCTGAGCTTGGTTCGAATCTTCACTTCAGACCTTATTGCCATTCATGACCCTTTTGGATTCAAATGAATTGCTTCCGACGACAGCTCCGAAGATCAGATTGCCACGTGTCACATTATGAGGTGTCCGAATCCTTCGAGAGGGTTCATATCAGGTTCAACGAAGCACTGTGATGATAACCAAGAGCTATTGGCGTCGGGTGATTGATCAGTGTGATGGCGTGATGGTGAGATGAAGGTGTCTCGAATGTTTCATTCATTTATTGGTTCTTCACATAATACAATGTTTGAACAATATGTTGATATGATGAAATATTTTAAAACTAAGATCCAGACTTAATAATCAAATAATACATCAGCCAACAATTTCACATGACTCTAGTTCTGTATATTGAAATACTCTTCCATATTATGGGATACATTTTCTATAAGGAATCTGTTCAGTTCACCAAAAAATTGTGGCGAACATTTTGATTCTTCAATCTTGGATGATAACTTATTGGATAACCTGATAGCTGCCATACTAGGAGCCTCTTCTGAATGTTTCAAGCTTCCTGTTGGTAGATGGATATTATTTGTTGTTCTAGTGTTATGTGAGTGGATGTTCGAATTGGTGTTATTTAATGTAGTTTCATTTCTCATAGCTAATACTGATATCGATTGAATGTATCGACTCGGAATTGAGCGGTCGTAGAGCGAGATTCATAGCGGTCTATATTGTAGGAATAACCCCGGCTTAGATTCCCTGATCCCGTCAAGGTCCAGAGCGTTGGCTGAAATCTCCTCTTAACTCCAAGTGACTCAACTTGCCGCACCCCCGGGATAGAAACAGCGCAAGCACTTGCTAGAAAAATACAGACAGAGACGCATCCTGATCAGTCCAACAATTATCAGATATTCTGTAGACCTGATCTTCAGCTGAACTCGCTAGCTCAACGAAAACTATATTCTATATTATTTTTATTTCATCGATTATTTTCAACACATCTTAACCATTTCGGCGTTAGTAATCAATCTTCTTGAGAAAGTGAATGAGGAATATCAATGGATTGATGAATAATGTGGTTGAAGTTGACCGCGTGGAAGCAAACAGAAACCGCTTGTGTCTTTCGGAACTCAGTCGAGGACTTGATGAAAAGTGTCTGGAATATAATAGCTCACTGTCAACCTGGAGCGTAATATTCCTTGGGAAGAAGCTGAACAATATACCAAACGTTGAAACAAGTATTATGTCATGAAAATGTGTCTACCTTTTCAGTGTTCTTTGTAAGTGGTTCCGTGAAATATGCCCAAAGTGTATTTCACTCCTCACACAAAGTTATGGAGACGGTTCAGCTGGGGGGGCATTCATGTACGCCTAGCAAGCTCTAGCAAGGCATGCAACCTGTTTGACAACTGTCGTGGCGGTAATTTGCTATCAACTTTGCGGGGTGGTTTTCGATGATCGCAAGTTGCGACCGCTAGCGTCTTTGCTAGACGTACATGAATGACCCCCCCCCCCTCCCCCCAGATCAGCATGGGGAAGACTTTCATCTCACGTACACGGACCGAGTTGGTATATGTATATCTTTTCCGTTACAAGTGGGACGAAGTAACCAATCAACTGTGATCGTTCAATTGGGTTCGTATATTGCTCATGAGAAAAATCGATGGACTTTTTTTCTGTGAAATAAAAAGTACCAGCGAATTCAGAATATCTTCAAAAGAATGACATCAACATTTTCAATCATCCTATAATTATATCCAATGAGAATTTGATGTTCAGAAGATTTCATGAGTGCTTCAATAACTTTTTCCATCAGTTCAAAAGAAATAAGAAGGATGCAGACATTAAGAGGGACTCAGGTAAAAGTCCTTACTTTGTCAATATTGATCAAATACAATTCAAATTGTGCACATGGACACCCATCATGCTAAAACTGAAAAAAAAACATCCGGGTCATGATTATTCACTTTTTACAAAGTTCACAGCAACAAAATTTTATTTTTGCTTTTCTCATACAATTTTCATTCTCTGAACTTTTTCATGACAATGTTGCTGAAGTATTCACTCGGGATTGTAAATCTCGTTATATTGATATTCTTCCTTCATTTCAAGATATGATTCTATTTAGGGCCTCCAATGTTGTTTTTTTAATCCAATTCCATATACAATGTATTCAGTATAAATGTTTGCATGATCTCCATTGTTGGATGAGATATCAAAAAAGTGATATGTTTTACCCCGTATAAACTAACAATGAACACTCACAAGAAAAATCGAGACAATATCACAACTCTCATTGACCTAGCCCCAAAAAACAAATTCTTGTTCTGTGAAAAAAAGTGTATTGCAGTAAATGCCCTATCAAGATTGACAATGTTAATTGCTGTATTGGGAATAAGCAGACGGCCCAATGCACAGTGACACTAAGAAATTTTTTTCAGGTATGATCATTGATATTTTTCAGAATTTTGAAACACATGACTCGAGTAAACATCCAAACCAATGATGAAAAGTTGAAAAAACAACGGAATAAGTTGAGAAAAATTAAAATTTCACCTGTTAAATTTCTCAACAATTTTCAAAATTTTTTCGAAATTCCAAAAAATTCCTTAACAAGAAAATGATGTGATATGGTGTATGAAAATGATTGATGGATGATTTTGAATTTGCTCAAGACCAACAGCAAGATGGCTGATGAGGCACGCAGTAACCAGATTGAAAAGCTTCGGAAGCAAGGTGTATATAGCTCACAGAATAATGCCATATGGATATTTCGCTCATCCTATATATCGTATTCTCTCAGTGTATATAGACCACCCCCGGGATCCTAGCACGTCTGATGAGTCATCTATTGATTGAACCAGTTATTAGATGAGTTGAAAACACAGGCGTTCATCAGATTATTCCGGACAGTAACTTGTCATACAGTCAAAACTTCATACGCCATCTTAATTATCTGAAGACTCATAGATTCGGAATCTGTCACACCCTTATAAGCACTAAGATGCCCACGAAGTTGGAGCTCAATTCAAATTCACACTGCAAGTGAAGTTTCAGAATCTCTCAGACGAGACCAATAGTTCCATGAGAGCGTTACTCAAGTTTTGAATTATTCTGTATGTTCGTCATGAACAATGTCATAAGTCAGCTGTGTGCTGGTGAGGATAAATTCACTGAAAATCACGTACAATAAAGGTCCGGGTCTAAGCTGACGGTTAGCTGATCAAGCCATACGACGTCCGCAGTCAGCATAGGGGAGGTTGTTCCCACCAGGGTGATTGCATCATGGAGAGACGATATTCCAGGAGGTACTTTTCTGCCCAATGTGAAATAGTTTCACAACAATACGCTCATCTGGAAAGACTCTACGGTTGTTTATGTTTCAATTGACTCTGAAAATTGTGACAAAATATGCATCTCGCGTTACCTACACGATTTGACCACCTCTAGAGATATTTCATCGTGTTTTGTATTGACATTTTATCGATTCTCAATTTCATAGCTGCTATTGTGCCCCACTGAAAGTGAATAGTTCAACCGTATGCGCTCGGCGTTCAAGACCAGAGTGATGAACGCCATTTTTTGTTGCAAATCAAGGTCAAAGAAACGTCATCATTTGTATCGATACAGTTATGAGCATGCTGTTCAGATGTTATTTATCTGATGGATAGATGTTTGATTAACCATTGTATCAATTATTCTCATCCTAACGCTAACTATTCGCCGGTTTTAGTGTACGTAACAGTTTAACGTATTTTCCTACCAGTTACTTCGAAATTTTCTCGGAATCATCAACTTTATTCCCATTGAAAATTTGTTATATGATATTCCACCATTGATACTTCAATGGATGAAAAAAATGTTCTTTGTAAAAAATTCAAGAAAAATTGGAAATATATGTGTGTGGGTTTCCCTCAGGTGTCCATGAGACAGGATTCAGTGAAATATCAGTTTTTTGTGTGTTAACTTTTGAACTGTATGATATATCAACATTCTGATACGTGAGAAAAACAGTCAATTGAAATAGCTTTGAGGTGATATAAGTGACTCTTCAACTATTGGAGTCATGACGCTAAACTCTCAAGCATGTACAGCTGAAAAAAAAACGTTTCTTAGGCCCAGTATTACAAAGTCCAGTTAGTATTTATCTGACAGTTGGTGAGAACAAATACCACAGGTAACCATGGTGATAACAAGTTTGAACTGTCAGATGAAGACTAAATAGACTTGATAATACCGGGCCTTAGTTGTATGCGCTTGACAGTTATGCGACATGACTTGTCTTTAGTGAGTTGATTAACCTATGTCATCTTGGATTTATCATGATCATCCGTGTTTTCCGTTTATTGAACTTTCTATGAATCAAATCTTTCTCAATTATCATCACCAAAGAACGATATTCCGCCAAATCAACTCCCAAGGACTCTCGAGCAATAATGGGCAAACTCTTCATTGAATTAGTTATTCACGCACCTCTACTGACAGTCAGCTGTTTGCCCGGAGGTTTTTGGAACGGTTCTCAGAATTGGAAACAATCCACTCACTAAAATGAGGATTCCGATACAGGGAATGTATACATGATACTATTGCGTATGACTGATACATATATGTGCACCAATTAGTTCAATCGCTATACAGAGCTATCAACTGAATCTAGAGAGCGTTATTTGCCCGTCAAACATTGCCTCAATGTAATATTCTACAATCAAACTGCTGAGAATATATGATATATATTTATATATATATATATATATATATATATATATATATATATATATATATATATATATATATATATATATATATATATATATATATATATATATATATATATATATATATATATATATATATATATATATATATATATATATATATATATATATATATATATATATATATATATATATATATATATATATATATATATATATATATATATATATATATATATATATATATATATATATATATATATATATATATATATATATATATATATATATATATATATATATATATATATATATATATATATATATATATATATATATATATATATATATATATATATATATATATATATATATATATATATATATATATATATATGTATATATATATGTATATATATATATATATATATATATATATATATATATATATATATATATATATATATATATATATATATTTATATTTGAATCTTGATTGATCTCTGCCCATGTACATCAGGTTGCCTATCGATACAGAATAACGAACAAATTAAAATTCAGAAAGGATAATGGGAACATGAAAATACAATTTTGAAGATGAAGTTGATTTAAGACTGAAATATTGAAGCTAATTTTAACTGTATAAATGATTTCTAAGAATGATGATTGAATCGCGTAGTACGCTCACTACTATGTTCTTGATGATGGAAGATATACCAAACTTGATTAATGATTCTTCGGAAAATTTTGGGATAGTCCCTCGTCTTGCCCCAATAAGCAGCCATGTAACTTCTATCCTCTGGATGGCATATTTTCTCAAGTGGTGAGGTATTGTGAATTAATATATATCTTTCTTCTCTTGATTCACTAGGATACTTTTCCAGGTGTTTCCGACCATTTTTCTTGAACCTATCAAACACAGTCGTTAATTTTCATATCGACATTGCGCAATTGTTCGACGTATTCGCAATTATTCTCCATGTAATAAAATGTAAACACCTGAGGCTAGAGGTCAATGACATACGTAGCCAAAATACTGGGAACAATTCAGATCTTTGTATCATTTATGGCGAGTTTAATGATGGACAAGTTACTGGGGGTGTCAAACTATCAAATTGTCTACCTTCATCATTGAAATCTTCAACAATCATCAATGATTTCAAAAGTGAACTGAGAACATTCTTGATGAGTCAATGTTTTTATACAATCGAGGATTTTGGAAACTTCAATGAGTTATAATTATTCCGATGAATTCATATAACATACTGGTATAAACACTTCCACAATTTCTTCTGTTCAATTATTCATGGATGAATATTTCAATTGTATTTCAATTATTGCATTTCCATTCGACATATCCAATGTCCGTTCTCAGATCAATCAGGGTAACAATGAAGATATTATATTCAATTCTATTTTATTGGTCCGTAGGTATTGACTATTCTATCATTAATACCACGTTATATTCTGATATGTCCAATTGTTCAGAATCTTCACTCATGGCATGGACTTGGTTCAGATCAACATTGATACATTTCTCAAAAAACTGAAACATTTTCGTTAATGTTTACATCAACACCGTTCCATGGGTTTTCACTATATTGCATTCTCATCCGTGTTATATTTTCATATAACTAGGAAAACGCTATACACGCGTTGTTAGACGAGCGGAAATTATTAGTATGTCGACTTCATTGCCAAACTTTTCCCTAAATTCGCCAATTGGGTCAACATTTTAGTTATAAATGGGTAAAAACTGCTACGAGTGGTACAAATTCAGCACATTTAATGGTTTGTCTTCGGAATGGCTGACGTTATCCAGCTGATAATTTCCAGAAATGTGTATCAAGATGTTATTCAACTTCACACAGAATTTCAATTCTTCTGAAAATAAAAATTTTTCAATTTTTTCCCGCCGTATTATTCTAATGAGTATTTTTGAGATTTCTAAAATTCATACAAATAAAAGTTACCACCCGATGATGCCACAAAACTTTACAGATCTGAGCTAGATGAGGGTAGCCGTTTGACCTGTGGAGAACCGACAAAAAAAACATAAAAAAACATAAAAACGAACACTATTTTTTTTCAGTATGTCAAATTGAATCCTCGCTAAAGCTCGTATAATTATTTCATTGTTCAAAATCTTGAATCATGGAATGAATTTGAATCGAATCAATTTGAATCAACTCTCATTAACTCTCTGAGTTGGTTAGAATGGACTAATTTGAAGGTCATCACAACCCAACGAATAATGACCTAAGTGATTTCTATAATCTGAGGGTGAAACCTGGAATCATCTCAATGGAAGACTTAACTATCATTCATTTATTTGTTTCCAGGACTTTGCCATTGTTTCCAAGTCTAGACGTAGTGGTTACTCGATAATCTTATTGGGATGAGCGAAGCGAAGACTCAATTTCGTCATACTCGAAAAAATGTGAATGTTTTTTCATCGTTCGCGCTCCACAGGTCGAACGAAAATTCAGAATCAGTTGAAACTTGGCATACACAAGTGTAATAATCTAATTCGATACTGTATGGTTTCGAGCCGCAATCGGTTGTACCACTTCTGAGGAAACTTATTTTGAAGTTTTGAAAAAACTCCTTAGAATAACACGGAGGAAAATATTCGTGAAATAAATTTCATCCGAGACATTTCAAATTTCCAGGGAATTTCAACATAGCAATGATACGCATTATTACAAACTTTCACACGAATCAGATCAGCCGTTTTGTTGTAAAAAAATATACAATGTAATTTGTGTGAATCACTCAAAGCTATTAAGATACCAATTAAATCCAAGCCACAGGTGTCCCCTCTCAATTGTGAACGATTGAAACAAAGCCTTCTATATCATCATAAAAATCAATAATGAAAAAAAAGATAGCAGTGAAGTAATGGTTTGGATCTCAAGGTGTATATATATATATATATATATATATATATATATATATATATATATATATATATATATATATATATATATATATGTATATATATATATATATATATATAATAACCAATCCACAGATAAGGTGATATGTTCCAGCTCATCCATCAACGCGGCAACACATAACGCTTTTGCCTAGTGTTATCATACACAGGTTGCGATGCCCACGTCATGACACATGGTATCTGGGAGATAGAGAGTAATCATGATTCCTGGAATTGAGGCATCAATTTCTGGTTTTCTCTTAAATTGGAGGAATAAATATCGTCGCTATCGATTATAATCTGGTTTCAGTGTTGTGATGATCTTTGAAGATATTTTTGATCGATTGTGTGTGAAATATATATTCTGGTTCTGGTATTCTGGTCAGAGCGCATATGAATCAATCAGGTGTCATCTCAGTTTCTGGATTTGGTTGAGCTGTGAATGAAACAAAACTCCAGTACGGGTGAAGAGAAGGTAATTGTTCTCCAAAACTCCAGAATGGTGAGAGTAGTACTCTTTCAAACTACATCGGATGATTGTTACTCGTAGGCCATATAAATCTGAAATATCAAATTTCTGGCTGTGGGTCTGTAGATTTTATGAAATTCATCGACATTTCTTCCTCTCATCAGGTCGAATGTATCAAAACTATCTGTGTTTCTTTCATATCAGATTCATTTTGATATTTCATAACGTTCAGAAGTTATCATTAAAATACATATGTTCCACAGATTTGACTTGCAGACGCTCTGAAATGCCCAAATCTCCCGCAATTCGAACATTCATGACCCTTCCTCCTATAGGCCTACTGAAAACTTGACATCAGCCATTACTTCTTTCGAGACAAATACTGAAATGTGATCGATCAAAGAGTGCGAGAGATAAAATGAATACAATGGCGATCTCACAGCCTCAAACTTTTTTTCGGAGAATGTCTTATCATTTGTCCAGGTAGACCTATACTTCTCTACAGTTCTCCATGTCATCGATAACCCAATTCAGTCAGCTCCAATCAACTTATCCGTCCGATCCTCCGCTATTCCATCATAGCCTGACACACGATGCATCGTACCCATCCAGTGATGCTTGATATCAACTGCGTAGTGGTGGACCCACCGAGAATATATGCAAGCCCCCCAGATTATATGACTCAAAGTCATCTGAGCATGGTTCGTCGTTATTTTAGACGAGCTTTAGCGAGGATTCAATTTGACATACTGAAAAAAATTGGTGTTCGTTTTCATTTTTTTTTTCATGTTTTTTTGTTGGTTCTTCACATGTCAAACGGCTTCAGCTATCAATTCCAAACTTTTTTTCATCGTGGTTCCTCATCTGACTCAGATCTGTATAGTTTTGTGGCATTATCGGACATCAACTCTTTTTCATGAATTATAGAAATTTCAAAAATACCCATTAGAATAACACGGCGGAAAAAATTTAAAAAATTGTATTTTCAAAAAAATTGAAATTTTGTTTGGAGTTGAATAACATCTTGATACACATTTATGGAGATTCTCAGCTTGATCGGGTCAGCCATTTTGAAGAAAAAACATGAAATGTGCTCAATTGGTACCACTCGAAGCCGTTTTTACCCATTTATAACTAAAATGTTACCCAATTGGCGAATTTAGGCAAAAGTTTGGCGATGAAGTCGACATACTATCACTTTCCGCTCGTCTAACAACGCCTATATAGCGTTTTCCCAGTTTTGAATCAATCACTGGAAATCAGCTTTGTGTTCTTCAGAAAGAATCGATATTTGAATATATGCTCTTAACATGTTTTCAACAAGGTTCACTACTAACCGACCAACATCAGAGCAACGTCTTCTACTAAACTTACTATTACTGAAATTATTCTCATGTTCACGGCTGAAAAATGAACAAGTGATATTCTGACAATGTTTTATCGCAGAAAGATTTTTGAAAACAAAGTCAGAACTCGGAAACGGAGACGGGTTTTGGAGGTCAAGTCTTGAGTCCAGAAGTTTACAGGACGCTAGCGTGTTCACAACATTTGTTTGATAAAAGCGCCCAAAAGAGCGCGTGAGTTCAAACTTGCAAAACCTCAGGCGTTCTGGATAGCTTTTTTCGAGCGTTCTAGATCGCGAGCTTTTACCTCGCGTTTTATAATTTCTGACGTTTTGAAAAGAGATGTTTTCCAATATCAGATTGATACCGAATGTCTTCTCATGATAAATGTTCCTTTGTGTACCGATGAATATAGTTTTCAATAAGAAATGGGAAAATTAAATGAATAATCGTAATAATAATGTGTCCTGTAATATAATACGAATTCAATATGATTCGATAAAGGCCTATATTGTGAATATGATGACAGAATGATCTGCATCGTTCATTCTTTCATATATTTGGTCTCATTTTGTCTCACTGTTTGTTTCTCTCTTTCTTCCTCTCTCTTCACTTTCTATCCCATCTTCATTTCTTTCCATTCTTCTATCTTTCTTTCTTGCTTATTGTTTTTTTCGAAAGCGTCGCATTTTTGACACGATAAAAATGCATATTATGATCTTTCCGATTTTCTCAGTATGCAATAGGTCAGGAGTATTATTTATATCTATCATATATGGAATGACAGTTTGAATTTGTGGCTTTCATGGAATCAATCTCTGA
>OZ023334.1:37193943-37211443 GCA_964007535.1 Brachyptera risi | reverse complement strand
ACATCCACTTTACTTGTATTCACTGTGTTCTTTCACTGCCTCGTTACTAACTCTCACATATCAATATGTGAATAAATCATATTGGAGAAATAAAATGAAATTGTGAAACGTGTATAAAGCATTATGATTCTCCATGTGGGTCAATCTAGTGCTTGGCTACCGTTTGCATATCAAAACTTCAATATATATAATAATGTTCCATATTTTGTCAGACATAAATATTGTATTCTACACATTACGAGAACATTTCCTGGAAAATGTCATCTGGATATAATATATTATAGAGCTTCCGGTCGGACTTCAATTTGTTTCGATATCTTCTTTCATTTCCTCATGTTCTTGCTGTGTTCTGAACCCCACCTCTTGCTAGCACTGAGCCAACTGTCTCTTCGGATAGGGATACGATTCAGTTGTGAGGGAGTAGTCACAGCATGGAATAGGATAATTATGACTAAAATGCAGAGATTAATTCCTGCTCAAACAAACACCATGCATCATTGGAACTTACACACTATATCCATCATTCTATTGCTCACAAATGATTCAGAAGAATATAAAAATGATGAATAATATAATCTGAGTGATTATGGGTTTCGAAACAACAAAACATGGAGTCACATGTCACAAGGCTTGATATAAGAGAATAAATCCATCTTGTTGAATTCTGTTGGATATTGTTCGTCATACACACTGTTATATTGTGAACCTTGAAACAAAATCCATTGAAAATTTCAGTTTGCAAATTGCAAATTGCCAAAGCACAACTAGCAGATTTCGTTTATTAAATTCCATGTTGACAAAACGACGCTTTGTACTGATGAATACGATCTTCTGGCGTCCATGGAATAATGATGATATGATATGATATATCACTTCATCTATATCATTCTGAATATTGATTGTGAATCATCTTTGTATCAACTTGAATGTTGTACGAATCACGAACAACTTCTGTCAGGGTGGAACCCCGGTCTCTCCAATGACGGTTCAGCGTGCTGGACACTGGTCCACTAGTCTCAGTGACATACGTTATCACTGGTTCCATCAATGAACAGATAAACCCCGATATACAGCAATCATATGATCTTGTATAAACGTCGAATAGGTCTTGGGAGAGAATAATTGGATGAGCGAAGCGAAGACTCAATTTCGCCATACCCGAAAAAAAGTGACTGTTTTTTTTCGCGCTCCACAGGTCAAACGGAGATTCAAAATCAGTTGGAACTTGGCATACACAAGTGTCATTATCTAATTCGGCATTGTATTTTTTCAGGCGCAATCGGTAGAACCACTTTTGAGATAACTCATTTTAAAGTTTTCAAAAATCTTGTTAGAATAACCCAGAGGAAAATATTCGTGAAATAATTATCATCCGAGAGATTTCAAATTCTCAGGGAATTTCAATATAATAATGATATACACAATATTCCGTACGTTCACTCAAATCGGATCAGCCGTTTCATAGTGAAAAAAATATATAATGTAATTTTTGTGAATCACTCAAAGCTAATAGGATACCAATTAAATCCAAGCCACAGGTGTCACCTCTTGACTGTGAACGACTAAAACAAAGCCTTCTCTATCATCATAGGAATCAATAATGAAAAATGAGATAGCAGTGAAGTAATGTTTCGGATCTCAAGGTGTATATATATATATATATATATATATATATATATATATATATATATATATATATATATATATATATATATATATATATAATAACCAATCCAAAGATAAGGTGATATGTTCCAGCTCATCCATCAACGCGGCAACACATAACGCGTTTGCCTAGTATTTGATGAATCAAAGAAATTAGGATATTTGAAATGAAGTACAATAATGAGTTTCCTCATAGATATTATTGATTTCACACAACTTCAATTTCTGAATCATTGGCTTAATTTTGTTTCAATTCGCACAATATGAAGTTAGTAACGTTTATTCGGCCTATTCATTGAATTCAGTATTCGCAGAATGTTTTGTTATCAACTTTAGAGTGGAATGAAGTTATATAAACTCCCAATTAATGAATAACTACAATCCATGCTCGAAACTTCCCTCGTGAAACGATACATTTGTTAATTAGTTACTTCATTTCAGATGTGAACTACCAACAAGTTATTTCATCGCCTGATTACATTTCAGAGTCTATTGATGAATGACCTCTGACCTCTGACGAATAGCAAACGGTGAACGACTTTCATTCAACTGTGATTCGTAATATCACGTCGTTTCAACCTGTTGAATTTTCCGACTGAATGGTGCATTGAGCTCGAACAAGTTGCCATGCGAAATGAGATTTCGAATCGTGATATTTATTTGTTTCCATGTGTTTCCAGTGACCCTGCCGTGCAAGCACTTCAGTTCCTTGATGTGATCAATATGAAAGATCCGGCCCAGAAGTCCCATTTCTATCGCAGTACGCTGAAGGATGTGCTTCATTTTATACCAAGAGTGAGTAAATCAAGGTGGCTATAATGGGTTATGGCCATCGAATGAGCGTAGCAAAGACTTCCATTTTCACATACGGAAACCACATCCGGACTAGATTTTTTCTCATTTATTTTTAATGCAATAATGAACTACACGGCATACGTGTCGGGCCAAGTATGAGCAATTACCTTGGAAAGTCCACTGGGTATTGGTGGCATACCAGAAGGAGTTATTATGAGTGTTTTTGAGCATTTCCGGAATGAATTATCATTTTTTTTTCAATAATATCGAAACTTGATACAAAATCATTGTTCCCCAATAAAGGCTAGGGATGATATAGATGATGGGATGAATGGATGAATGGATGCATGAATGAACTGAATAATGAATGAACTGATGAATTCATGTTGGGGTTCAGAGGTACCTTGTTAGAGGAGTCATTTTTTCCTCGAAGCAGTTACGGTTTGACGGTCAATTCGGAAATAATTCGCGGAAGTTCGGCGAATATTCTTGAGAGTAGCACTGATAGTATCTGCGAATCCTCCATTTCATTAGTGTAATGTTACATTATCTCGGAATGTTTGTAATGTTCTATAGTTCATATTTCTATCAAGTTTTGATAAATTTGAATCGGACGTTTTCAGGAGGGAAATTGAATCAATTCATCATATTGTAAGTAGTCGAATATCCAGTTCAGAGTGCGTTTAACCTGATGATCAACAATAATGGATCAAATAATTAAGAAGGCTTTGAGTGAACTCAGAGAACTTAATAACTGAGCTTGTTCATCGCATAGCGCTCTGCGACATCGCTCACTAGCGCTACCTGTCGGAGAGGAGTGAATAGGATTAGGAGAGAGATGTATCAAATATTCATCTCTGATATTACATCAGATATTCTGCTTCACCATCAATATGTCAAATACGTGAATAAACTAATATTGTGTTCTCATATGCGTATTCAATTATTTCTAATATAAATAGTGGAGAGATATGCGAATGAACAGATATACGAATTGGCACATATTCTATGCTATTATAAGGCTTATTCACATTTCTGTATCTCTCGACATACTGAACGAGAACTTAAAGCTTTTGCCTTGATAGTTCACTTTGAACTAGATAATGGCACAGAAAGCGACGTCTCGCTCGCCGATGACGAAACTATAACATTTGATAAAATATACTGATTCGGAGAATCATCGGTTGGTTATGACTTTTGTGAAGGAGTGAATCAAAGAGGGTGTGGAAAAAACACATTTTCGAATCATTCCAACTGACCCACCATGGGAAAACTTCACTCCACTCCGACATGCGCACTAGCATCGCTCTGTCGTCGCTTGGCACGCTCAGTTTCTCTCTTCTGACATGTTCAGATGATAAGGTCTTTTGTAAACCTAGATTCAATAGTTCGGAATCAAGGGGTGTTTCGAATGCTTTTCTTTTCAATACATCACTCATCCCACATCACATATTCTGCGTTTTCCCTGGTATACATCTCTCTCATTTCACAAAAGAGATGCCGCGTTTCCTAGTTACGATATCACATCAAATTTGAACAGAATGCTCGCTATCTCAGTGAAAATTCACTTCATTTTGTCAGCTCAGAAATAAAAATGTTTCATTTAGAAAATTTCCCGGATTATATAGATAATAATGATCCAGCTGGATAGTGAAATCCTCCCTTATGACGGGAATATCGATGAATGGATGAAGTAAATCTTCCTTTCTGTACAGAATGGTACGATCTCATCAATATCTCATTCAATCATCTCTTCAGAAGGGAAAGAGTCAATATACCCGAATACACGAAAGGAAAGGCTGGGTGTGATTCACCAAATCAATGAGAATAAAAAAACTTACATGACCACATAATCTCCTTCTGACTCCAATGAGATAATACTTCCGATACCGAGACGCGTGGCCGAGTGGTAACACACTGAACCGTAATTCAGGAGACCGGGCCTTGATTCCCGCCATGGTCGACCATCTTGACAGTGGTTTTTCGTGGTTTCCCTCTGTCGTTCAGGTTGATACTGGGATGGTTCCTTAACAACAGGCCACGACCGACTCCGTCCCACCATCCAGAACACATAATAAAATAACCTTTCATCTCATCATCCCATCATCTCATTCATCAACCACCGACAACAATAGATCGTAGACATCAGTATAGTGCGTCGTTTAAACCCAATATGAAAAAACAAGTGCTACTTCTGAAATATATATATATATATATATATATATATATATATATATATATATATATATATATATATATATATATATATATATATATATATATATATATATATATATATATATATATATATATATATATATATATATGTGCGATTTTCATCGATGATCAATTCATAATACTCTGGACAAAGCAAGAGTCAAAATAATATGACGCTGATAATTTGGATTTGTCGGGCTTTATTGGACGATAATCTGTATTCGTGAATGAGAGTATAGATTGTATTCGTGGATGAGAGTATGGATTGATTCAGAGATCGGTTTCTTCAAACGTTTGAATACAGCCAACTTGTATGACTACTGTTCACAACAATTTACGTTCTGCTCTTTCGGTTTGAGTATAGTTGCGGCCTCATGAATTGGTCGTTCAAGACACGATGAAATTATTCAAGACAATAATATGTAATCAATACTGTTTGCTTGATCACGCGGTATATATATATATATAGATAAGGATGGTGAACGGAGATAAGTCGAATGAATTGAATGGATAAACATGAAACACACGGGTTAAGAATAATTGTTCTTTACTGTAGTCCTGAGTCAAATAACAGGAATAATTGGTTTTTACGGTAGTAAACTGCTATTTTGAATGTTAACACTCCAGGTCCGTGAACCTGGCCCCCCAACATGTCACACTAATTCTGAGACTTGGAATATAATTAGTGTGCCGTGACAGGATTTAGTGTGCCAAATCTCAGAATTAGTGTGCCATTAGTTTCTAAGATATGATAGAAATAGAAATGAGGGGCCAAGTTCACGGTGGCCCCTCAACATGTCACACTAATTCTGAGACTTGGAATATAATTAGTGTGCCGTGACAGGATTTAGTGTACCAAATCTCAGAATTAGTGTGTCATTAGTTTCCAAGATATGATGGAAATAGAAATGAGGGGCCAAGTTCAAGGTGGCCCCCAACATGTCACACTAATTCTGAGACTCGGAATTTAATTAGTGTGCCGTGACAGGATTTAGTGTGCCAAATCTCAGAATTAGTGTGCCATTAGTTTCTAAGATATGATAGAAATAGAAATGAGGGGCCAAGTTCACGGTGGCCCCCCAACATGTCACACTAATTCTGAGACTTGGAATATAATTAGTGTGCCGTGACAGGATTTAGTGTGCCAAATCTTAGAATTAGTGTGCCATTAGTTTCTAAGATATGATAGAAATAGAAGTGAGGGGCCAAGTTCACGGTGGCCCCCCAACATGTCACACTAATTCTGAGACTTGGAATATAATTAGTGTGCCGTGACAGGATTTAGTGTGCCAAATCTTAGAATTAGTGTGCCATTAGTTTCTAAGATATGATAGAAATAGAAATGAGGGGCCAAGTTCACGGTGGCCCCCCAACATGTCACACTAATTCTGAGACTTGGAATATAATTAGTGTGCCGTGACAGGATTTAGTGTGCCAAATCTCAGAATTGATGTGCCATTAGTTTCTAAGATATGGTAGAAATAGAAATGAGGGGCCAAGTTCACGGTGGCCCCCCAACATGTCACACTAATTCTGAGACTTGGAATATAATTAGTGTGCCGTGACAGGATTTAGTGTGCTAAATCCTGTCACGGCACACTAATTATATTCCAAGTCTCAGAATTAGTGTGACATGTTGGGGGGCCACCGTGAACTTGGCCCCTCATTTCTATTTCTATCATATCTCAGAAACTGATGGCACACTAATTCTGAGATTTGGCACACTAAATCCTGTCACGGCACACTAATTATATTCCAAGTCTCAGAATTAGTGTGACATGTTGGGGGGCCACCGTGAACTTGGCCCCTCATTTCTATTTCTATCATATCTCAGAAACTAATGGCACACTAATTCTGAGATTTGGCACACTAAATCCTGTCACGGCACACTAATTATATTCCAAGTCTCAGAATTAGTGTGACATATTGGGGGGCCAGGTTCACGGACCTTAACACTCCACGGTAATATGAATCTGATCCTGAAACTTCAGACATTGCTACTCGGAAGGCCGACTGACGCGTCTATATTAATCTGAAACAACCCAGCTGAACCGCACAGGTTGAGGGTTGTAGACAATCTGCTCCTTAATCCAAGACCAACTTTCTACTTCCTGTTGGTCCCCATTCCCACAAACCTTACAAGAATAATAGCCAACAAATATATACTGATATATTACACGCATTATTACGCACCACACAAGTAGCTCATGCAAGAATCAACATCAATATGTGCGTAGAGATAATTTGAATTTGAGGAATAACGCAACCCTGAGACTAGATTTTGATGAAAAATGACAATGTTAATTCCACCAATTTTGAAAAAAATTGAAGAATCATCACCTCAATTTCAGCTTCCTTCCCACTATCCTTCTCAAAACCTGAGGAACCTCCATCTCATCATCCCATCATCTCATCAATCATTCATTCGACGCCAATAGATCTTAGTTATCATTATATAGTGCGTTGGTACACCCAATATAAAAAAGAAGACATGATGATATATTTTTGTGTCCGTCCGCGACGAAGAGTCAAGACTTATAGGCTTCACTAATCCTTTACAGAAACAGAGACAGAATTGATATATGTCTACGTCACAACTCATGAGAACGTTCACCGCTCACAGTAGCTCAGTCAGTTGAGGCACTGCTTTAGCACCTGAAATCACCACTGGTTGTGGGTTAAAATCCCGCATGAGGCATAGATTTCCGTAAACGTCCTTTCGCTTATTGTAACTTCGTAATTGCACGAGCACCTGTTCATTCGTACCCCCGTATAACTTGGCAGTTTGTGGAGGCGCCAGGCAAACATAAAGAAGGTTCTGGTCCTGGAGGACATGGTTTCTGGTCATGGATTTCAAGAACCTTAATCAAGATGATTTCTAGTTTTCTATACAATCAAGTGAATTAATTTCGTCACTATATCCACGTCTTCTTTACGTTCATTACCGAGACGCGTGGCCGAGTGGGAACACACTGAACCGTATTCGTGAGACCGGGGTTCGATTCCCGCCATGGTCGACCATCCTGACAGGGGTTTTTCGTGGTTTCCCTCTGACGTTCAGGTTGATACTGAGATAGTTCTTCAACAACAGGCCACGACCGACTCCTTCTCATCATCAAAAACACCTTATAAAAATAACCTCTCTTCTCATCATCCCATCATCTCATTCATCATCCACCGACGCCAATAGATCGTAGCCATCAGTATCGTGCGTCGTTAAAACCCAATACAATAACTGACGTTAATCAGGCCTGCTGGATATTGGATTGAACCATCTCGTGTGAGCGCCGGTGTACTTACCTGCGTCACGGACGGTACATCTGACGTCATAGCCGACTGGCACGTGAGGAAGTGGGCTGCTAGAGCCGCCGATCCGTTCGGAAGATCGACCCACTTGTCTGTGTGCCTGTTCACCGAGCTTGCCGATAATGCTGATGAAAATCGTCCGTGAAGTTGGCCCCTCACATTTCAGAATGTGGAATTATTATTTTAGCATTCGTTAGTGCTACGTTAGTGCCCGCTAGTGTCGTTACATTTTTCGTTAGTGCCGCTTTAGTTTTGCCGTTATAACGCATTGTCCATGTGAGGGGCCAACGTCACGCCAGCCCCTCACATATCTCCGATCTCGAAATTTTCAACGGCATTCGTTAGTGCCACGTAAGTACCCGTTAGTGCCTTGAGAATATTCCATAGTGCCCCTCAAGTTTCGTCGTCATGACGAATTCATTTTTCAGAACCAGCCCCTCACATATCTCCTATCTTGAAAATTCTAACGGTATACATTAGTGCTACGTTAGTGCTTGTTAGTGTCGTGTGAAAATTCGTTAGTACCACCTCGGTTTCACCGTTGTCAATGTTAGGGGCCAACTTCACGGACGTCAATGAAAACATGTTTACCACATCTTGGAATGATTCGGTCTATAACATCGACCACTTTATTTATATTGGGTTTATCGACGCAATGTACTGATGACTACGATCTATTGGCGTCGGTGAATGATATATGAGATGGTGAGATGTGAGGTTATTCCATCAAGTGTTTTGAGATAGTGGGAAGTATTTGGTCTTGACCTGTGGAGGAACCATCCCAGTATTAATCTGAACGACAGAGGGAAACCACAGAAACCAATGTCAGGACGGTCGACCATCGCGAAACTCGAGCTCCGCGGTCTCCTGAGTGACGGTTCAGTTTCTAGCCACTGTCCACTCGTCTCAGTACATCAACTACATTCCGGAGAGTCTTTTAACTTCTGATGGATGAGCGTGACGAAGACTTCCTGCAGACAATTCGAAAGAAAATATGAGGCTCCGTGTTTTCTTCTTCCTTGATTTTGTACCTGGCATAAAAGTAACCATTAACCAATCAGATTCAAACTTCAATTTTGATTCATATTTCGACTTTCTCTGCTGATTTTTGTCAAACCAGAATGAGTCAGGACTGCTCTTGAGCAGAATCGGTTTCAAGGTCATTTGAGAAAAGAATGAAATTTCAGGATAATGAACGTGATAATACCATGATTACTAGGCAAACGCAAAATATGCGTTGTAAGATGAGCGAGATATCTGAATAAGGTGTAATAACAGTCCTACATTTGCTACTTCATCGACTCTGGTATTCTACACACTTTGTCCTTCATTTAATTGCTACTTTATCTGCTCTGGTATTCTACACACCTTGACGAATATAAAGATTAGTTAATTCTTGGGCAAATATCGAATCTGGGAACCAGTGAATCTTGGCTCATTTACATATATTTGATGAATAAAAACAGTTATTTGAATTTTTCTTCGAAACGGCTGATTCGTATTGCTCAGAAAATGGCGGTCATGTGTATCATTCATGTTTGAACACTCAGAAAAAAATAATTTTTCTCGGAGAGGTTTCATTTTTTCGAATTTGCTTGGTTTTCAAAAAAATGACATGATATTTCTCAAAATCTATTGAACCGATTCATTCCAAAATTTTCACAGTTCTGAGTTGTGAAAGTTGGCTCGTACAAAAAAAGTTCCATGTTGCTCAGTCCACCCATGTGACCTTTGAAGTGCTTACAAACAAACAAACAAACATAAAAAAACACACAGACAAAGCTCCATGAGAGTGGGATGGAGTCTTCGCTACGCTCATCTTATTGAACATTCTCTCATTCTATCCGTTCAGCATGCGAATCTCACGGAACGTTGATATTGATTCGATATGTGCAGAGGTCAAACACAGATTCAAATTCAGTTGGAACTTGGCATGCACAAGTGTCCTGATGTAATTCGGCACTGCATAGTTCTGAGGCACAATCAGCTACACCACTTCTGAGGTAACTCATTCCAAAGTTTTCGAAAATCCCACGAGAATAACTCGGAGAATAGAATTTGTGAAAAAATATTACTTTCGAAAGAAATCAAATTAAGACGGAATTTTTGATGAACGTAGCGAAGTCTCCATCCCACTCTTATAGGGCTAATTGTCTGTGTTTTTTTTTTTTTTTGTAAGCACTCCACAGGTCGCAGGGGTTGACTGATCGACATGAAACTTTTTTGTACACCCAAACTCATCCAACTTAGTACTGTACAGTTTTTGGGATGAATCGGTCGGACCGATTCTAAAAACCCCATGAGATTTGGCTGGGCGGAAAATGTTAAAAATAAAATCTCTCCAAATGGAATGAAATTCTCTCTAATTGTGTATACATGAATTTTACACATCATTACGATTTTTTAAGCAATTCTGATCAGTCATTTTGAAGAGAGGAAATAAAATGACTGATAATATTCATAGAATATATCATAAAAATTGTGACAGAATTGAGTTGTGGAGATTCACTGCTTTCTAGATTCAAGAGTTGACCAACAATGAAGTATTTTTTATATCCGTCAAGGTGTGTAGAATACCAGAGTCAATGAAGTGGCAAGACCAGAACTACTTCAACTACTTTTATAGCTTATTCAGATATCAAGGTGTGTAGAATATCAGAGTCTATAAAGTATCAAGGGTAGAACTACTTCAAGGACTTTCATACCTTAATCAGATATCTCGCTCATCTTACAACGCATATTTCGCGTTTGACTGGTGATATAAGAATGAAGACATCATCCCGAACTTTCACTCGTATCAGATCAGCCTTCTTGATGTAACAAAATATATAATTTCATATTTATACATCGCACTCGGAGCTATCACCAATTATATTCAAGCAACAAGTGTCACCAATCAATCGGAAACGTTTGAAGCAGGGCCTTATTATTCATCGGATGAATCAATCGGGATGATTAATGAATGAAACAAGAGGGCAGTGACGTGATCTTTTGAATCTCGAGGTGTATTATTACTAGGCAAACGCGTTATGTGTTGCCGCGTTGATGTGTGAGTTGGAAAATATCAACTTATCTTTGGATTGGTTATTATATATATATATATATATATATATATATATATATATATATATATATATATATATATATATATTTATATATATATATATATATATATATATATATATTTACATATATATATATATATATATATATATATATATATATATATATATAAATATATATATATATATATATATATATATATATATATATATATATATATATATATATATATATATATATATATATATATATATATATATATATATATATATACACCTTGAGATCCAAACCATTACTCCACTGCCATCTTATTTTCCATTATCGATTTCTATGATAATGAAGAAGGCTTTGTTTTAATCGCTTACAGTTAACAGGTGACACCTGTGGCGTGGATTTGATTGGTATCCTAATAGCTTTGAGTGATTTAAAAAATAAAAAATAAATTTTTTACATCAAAACGACTGATTCGATTCGAGTTAAAGTTTGGAATAATGTGAATCATCATCATATTAAAATTATCTAAGAATTTGAAATGTCTCGGATGAAAATTATTTCACGAATATTTTCCTCCGGGTTATTCTAATGAAATTTTTGAGAACTTCAAAATGAGTTTTCTCAGAAATGGTTCAACCGATTGCGCCTCAAAACTATACAGTATCAAATTAAATAATGACACTAGTGTACGCCAAGTTTCAACTGATTTTGAATTTTCGTTTGACCTGTGGAGCGTGAAAAAAAAGAAACAGTCACTTTTTTTTCGGGTATGGTGAAATTGAGTTTTCGCTTCGCTCATCCAATAACCAACCAAAATATGTCGGAATGTTCTGGCTCATCCATCAACGTGGAAACACATAACGCGTTTTCCTGATCGTGACAAATTTGATCATTCATATTCTCCATCGTTTCATACATGAACTCCGTATCTCACTCACTTATAAACATCGGATCCGCTTGACTTGCCATTTTTAATTAGATCCAGAAGTTCATTTTTTTCCATCTCAGTACTAATTTGATTTAGTCAGTGAATGTATATTGAGGAGCGTGCGACAGGGTTGTGCAGTGCGAACGCAGGATTTTCTCGCGTGTTTTCCGCGATCTCCCCCATCCTCCCCCCCCCCTCCCCCACGATCTGATCACATGACGTCATGAAATCACCTCTCCTGTTACTACATCAGTTAAACTCGAGTTGAACTTCACTCAGATATTTTTCATATATTTTCATGAGTTTTTCGTTTAGAACCAATAAAATATATCCAGTTCATCGAATTCGTCTAGTGAAGAAAATAAACAAGCTACTTTTCAACATAATTGGATGGGCTTCTGTCAAGTGACGTCACTCATTGCCAAAATCGACAGATAAAAATGTCCATCAGTTGGAATTGACCAATCAGAATGTTTGGTAGTCCACTATTCCGCTGTGTTGCTATGGTAACTATTGTTTGTAATTTGTTACTCAAGAGAAGCCTGAATTTGGAGTTGCTGGTAGTGGTCTATCGAATGTTGTGGATTCAACTAAATATCTGTATGTTGTTTGATAAGAATTCTGAACTTTGGGAGATATCAAAATTTTGATATGAGATGAACACAATTGATACGCATATCTTCAAGATGTTGGAAAATCAAAATCAAACCATTGGCCTTATCGCATATTGACCTCACGCGGGCTTCACACATAGAAATGTTTATTTCTATTCTGTATTTTGTATTTCTGTATCATGTTTTCCATGTATTATGTGCAAATGAAATGAATATCAAATAGAATTGAATTGAAACTGATGCAGTGAGAAAGAACGTATAGGTATTTTCATATTGATCCATAGAGCCTCGCGTAACTCTATGTATACAGTTGACACATTTTTTCCTTCATAGTTGACCTTTGAAAATTGAGTGATATCAGTTTGAAAATTTGCACTTTCACTGTTCTGATTGATTGATCGTTGTTCTCTTGATGACGTCACCAATATCCAGGCTGTACGGTGGTACGAGAGAGCCGATGTTGATGGAAGCATGAGAAGATGATACTCATGCCTTGTGCGGGACTCGAACTCACGCCCAACTGTGACTCCATTTTCTGAAGCGATTCCTCAGCTGACTGAGCTACCGATGGTGGCTTTTCCTACTGTTCTGATGGTATCAGAATATTCGTGTTCCTCAGTATTATAATTCTGATAACACAAATCAAAAGTCATCACCAAGGAATCGATTTCCGAGCACTCTCAAGGTGTCAGAGTGACCTGACTGAAATTCATCTCAACAGTATCGACTGTTGCCCAGTGTGGCAGAAGTTGATCATAAAAAGAGACTTTCCAAAATTTGAGTTACCAGGTCAAAATAATAACTCTTCAAGAGTTCACGTCATCAGAAACTGGAAGTAACTGAAAATTACGAAAGGTATTTCGAAAAATAAAATAAGTTACTTCCAAAAGTTAACAAGCGGGAAGATGTGAATTGTCAAACCGCAACGTTTGGCCGAGTGATACCACACCAAACCGTCTTTCGAGAGATCGGGGTTCGATTCCCGCCATGGTCGACCATCCTGACAGAGTTTTTTCGTGATTTTCCTCTGTCGTTCAGGTTGATACTGGGATGGTTCTTCAAAAACAGACCACGAACGACTCCTTCCCACCAATCAACCACCTGATGAAATGAACTTTCATTTCATTATCCCATCATCTCATTCATCATCCACCGAAGCCATTAGATCGTCACCATCAATTTGGTGCGTCGTTGAAACTCATAATAATAATGGAATATCGAGGGCTTTTTATTGACAACCTATTCACGCATTAATCGAACTACATATGTTCATAGATATGGGTCCATATGCAAGCATGGATTAGGCAGTGTGAAAAAACGTTGGTTCCTTCATATTGATCCATAGAGCCTCGTGACTCCATTCACCATTTCAATAGCGTGGGATGAATACTTCTGTGCAATGCAGTCTGATGGTGAAAACGCTCTCGAAAGAATGTATATTTTGTGACGACACAGAAAGTAGACTATTGGTGTGAACCTAGGACCAAGGGCCATGTCTGATCACAAGGGATCACTAACAGTGATATCAACTTCAAATACCATAGCAAATACATCGAACTAACGTTCAATCAACTTTCAACCATTTATAAACGATTCTTCTAAAAGTAGCGATTGAAACACCAGAGTTAACTGGATGATGGAATTAAACAATGCTTGGGAAGTACCGCGTTACTATAGTAATGCGTTTCTTCTGAAGTTGATTTTCTCAACACTGCTCTCGCCCTCGGGGAAAGACCACGGCAGACCTCGATCAGGCTGGACAATATGGTGAATAGGAACCGGTGTCAGAATGAAATATACTGTCAAGTTTCCTGAAAGTTGACTGGGAACTTCCATTGATCACCCAATTAGTTCGTTCGGATCAAAGACCTTAAAATTTAACCGACGGATATATATATATATATATATATATATATATATATATATATATATATATATATATATATATTTATATATATATGTATATATATATATATATATATATATATATATATATATATATATATATATATATATATATATATTTATATATATATATATATGTATATATATATATATATATATATATATATATATATATATATATATATATATATATATATATATATATATATATATATATATATATATATATATATATATATATATATATATATATATTCATCATTTTAAATTTCATCTCATTTTTTTGTTCCATATGTTAATATGTATATGTTCCTGTTTCTTCTCTCATCCACTCCAATATGTTATTTTCTTGCAATTCTGATTCCTTATATGCTATATTTTATTATTCCAGTATGTTAATTCAGTTATCTTAGTTTAGGCTGGTGTTAAGGCACATGTTGTTACGGGGCTTGCTCTATTCTCACCACCAGCGGTACACCACATTCGAAACGCATGTATATAATGTACTGTATATCCAAATGAATAATGGTGATGATTGGATGGGCGAAGCGAAGACTCAATTTCATCATACCGGAAAAAAAGACTTTTTATTCTCTTTTCGCACTTCACAGGTCAGACAGAAATTCAAAATCATTTGAAACTTGGCACACACAAGTATCCTCATCCAATTTGATACTGTATAGTTTTGAGCCGTAATCGAATCAACCAATTCTGAGAAAACTCATTCCAAAATTTTGAAAAATCTCTTCAGAATAGCCCATAGAAAAAAATTCATGAGAATTATTTCATCCGAGAGAATTCAAATTCTCAGAAAATTCCAATCTGATACACATTGAACCAAATTTCCACTCAAATCGGATCAGCCGTTTCGATGTAAAAAAATATATGATGTCATTTTTGTGACTCATTCAAAGCTACTAGGCAAACGCGAAATATGCGTTGTAAGATGAGCGATATATCTGAATAAGGTATAAAAGTCGTTGAAGTAGTCCTACACTTGCCACTTTATCGACTCTCATATTCTACACACCTTGATATCTGAATAAGCTTCAAAAGTCGTTGAAGTAGTTCTACCCCTGCTACTTTATCGACTCTGATATTCTACACACCTTGATATCTGAATGAACTATAAAAGTCGTTGAAGTAATTCTACTCTTATCACTTCATTGACTCTGGACTGATCCCATAACTGAGAAATATATGGTGGGAAAAATACATGTTTTTTCACAATTTCAGTTTCATAAATGACCAAACAGGCATTTTTCAATAACTTTGTCACAAAAACCATACCATGAAGATCACGAATATCATGGAGTCTGGATTCAGTACAAACAACTACGCTGTGTCATTCTCTGAAACATATCTTGAAATATATTCCAGTAAATTTCCCCCACTTTCTTCACTCAGCGTCATGATTATTGTGCACGATGTGAATACAGAGCTTTGAGACTCGAATGAGATCAAGTTAGCAGAAAGAGAGAACAAAGTTCACACGTAATAATAGTATCAACTCGGGATATTATACTTCTCAATGATTACACGAACACAAACCTAATTTGTGGTAAATTGTTGTAAAACTCGAAACTAACCAAGTTTCAACTTGTGATCGGGACCCATTAGACTGTAACAGAATTACGATCAGAACTGAACTCAAGTCTTGGCAATTGAGGGTGTGGCTGAAGAAGGATGCTATTAACCTCTGAGATATAGGTGCTAACACCACTTCGTCAACGGAAAACGCATGCAAAACTTTCCAACCAATCGATTTGGGAACTGAATAATATTCCGGATCGTACCTCAACGATGAAATATCCTGATGAAGAATGAATTTCCATATGATAATTGAATTAATTAGACGAGCTTCAGCGAGCATTCAATTAGACATACTTGAGAAAATTGGTGTTCGTTTTTATGTTTTTTTTTGTTTGTTATGTTTTTTGTCGGCTATCTACAGGTCAAACGGCTACAGCTATCAACTTCAAACTTTTTTTCGTTATGGTTCCTCATCCAACTCAAATCTTCACAGTTTTGTTGCATCATCGTATGATAACTTTTTTCTTATGAATTTTAGAAATTCCAAAAATTCTCAGTAAAATAACACGTCGGAAAAAAAAGATTTTTTTTTTTTCAAAAAGACTGAAATTTTGTTTGAAGTTGAGGTACATTGGGATACACATTTCTGAAAACTTTCAGCTTGATCGGGTGAGCCATTCCGAATGAAAACCATAAAATGTGCTAAATTGGTACCACTCGAAGCAGTTTTTACACATTTCTAACTTGAATGTCACCCTGTTGGCGAATGTAGGCAAAAGTTTGGCAAAAAAGTCGACATACTATTACTTCCGCTTGTCTTACAACGCATGTATGGCGTTTTCCTAGTTATTCTCCGTCATGAAATTGACAGACAATAATTGAATGTATGTAATACCTCGAATACATATCAGTTTGTCCATCTGATGATCTTAGCGAAGATTTACATTTCCTATATTGAAGACAAATGTGCCTCGTTTTTTTATTCTTGTTTTTTTTCTACGTGGCATACAGGTCGGAAAAAAACAATTAACCCTCAACTTTTTCCACATGTTGGTTTCACATCAGAATACGTTGGAATTGTTTTTCGGAAAACATTTTTCCGATGGTTTTCCCAAAGAAAATTGGAGACTTTGGACAATCCCCATGAGGAGAACCCACATGGAAAATACTCGAAATATGAAATTTCCCCAAAAGATTCATCATTTTTACTGAGTATGGCAAACGGCATCTCGCATATTCGCGGTTACTTTTACAACAATCCGATGGAAAATAACAGATACAATTGAACAAAAGAATACGTTTCATTGAATATTGAGATCAATTGGTTCTAAGAAGTATAGCCTATATGCGACAGGTTGCAGCCACCAACAAGTTGCAGGCATGTTTTTCGAATATTTCAAATAATTCAAGGTCCGCAGATGTTGATTGGGCTGGAAGAATATTTTCCATACCACATTTTCATACTCCTAAGCCCATCTCA
>OZ023334.1:37168943-37188943 GCA_964007535.1 Brachyptera risi | reverse complement strand
CACAATCAAGTGGTGACACCTGTTGCTTGGATTTAATTGGTATCTCAATGGCTTTGGATAATTCACAAAAATTGCATTATATATATCTCTACATCAGAACGGCTGATCCGATTTGCGTGAAAGTTCAGAATAATGTGTATCATCATTATTTTGAAATTCATTGACAATTTGAATTCTCTCGGATGAAATATTTTCCGCTAATTTTTTCCTCTGGGTTATTCTCACGGAATTTTTGAAAAATTTAATTGAGTTTTCTGAGAAGTAGTTGAACCGATCGCGCCTCAAAAAACTTCACAGTATCAAATCAGATGGGGACACTTGTGTATGCCAAGTCTCAACTGATTTTAAATTTTGCTGTGGAGCGCAAAAAAGCTACTTTTTTTCGGGTATGGTGAAATTGAGTCTTTGCCTCGCTCATCGAATGATGTCACCACATGTCGACACCTGTTGAGCATGATATTCAATCTAACTAATTGATTACTATGTTCTCATTGCGTTCTCCTAATGCTTTTCATACACGGTATAGACCTATGTACAAATTACTGGAAATGAGTAAGATACTTGTTCTCATGATCAGTAACATTCTCAGAGTTTCCGACGAATTTTTTCCATCGAAATTATTCTTCCTACATGTATTTTTGAAAAAGATTTTCGAAATTTTCCAATTATTACCGTAAAACACTGCGGAACTGATTTTTCCGAGAGACAATCTCAACTCATTCTGTATGATACCAAGTTGCAGAGGAAGTTTCAAGTTAATTGATGATGGTATGCCACACGTGCAAGTAAAAAAAAAAAGAAATTTAAAGAGTTGCCCTTCTTTTACGGTATGTGAAATGAGTTTCCACTACGCTCATCCTACTCATCGCTAACCCAGTTCATCTTCCACTAGTATATTATTCAATTGTTCACTTTCATTAAAACAATCATGACTCACAACTATGACGACTATGACGACTATGACGACCACGACGACTATGACGACTATGATGACTATGACGACCACAACGACCATGACGACTATGACGACTATGACGACTATGACGACTATGACGACTATGATGACTATGACGACTATGATGACTATGACGACCACAACGACCATGACGACTATGACGACTATGATGACTATGATGACTATGACGACAATGATGACTATGACGACCACAACGACCATGACGACTATGACGACTATGATGACTATGATGACTATGACGACAATGATGACTATGACGACCACAACGACCATGACGACTATGACGACTATGATGACTATGATGACTATGACGACAATGATGACTATGACAACCACAACGACCATGACGACTATGACGACCATGATGACTATGACGACTATGATGACTATGATGACTATGACGACAATGATGACTATGACGACCACGACGACCATGACGACTATGCCGACTATGATGACTATGATGACTATGACGACCACAACGACCATGACGACTATGACGACTATGATGACTATGATGACTATGACGACAATGATGACTATGACGACCACGACGACCATGACGACTATGACGACTATGATGACTATGATGACTATGACGACAATGATGACTATGACGACCACAACGACCATGACGACTATGACGACTATGATGACTATGACGACTATGATGACTATGATGACTATGACGACAATGATGACTATGACGACCACGACGACCATGACGACTATGACGACTATGATGACTATGATGACTATGACGACAATGATGACTATGACGACAATGATGACTATGACGACCACAACGAACATGACGACTATGACGACTATGATGACTATGATGACTATGACGACAATGATGACTATGACGACCACAACGACCATGACGACTATGACGACTATGACGACTATGACGACTATGACGACTATGATGACTATGACGACTATGATGACTATGACGACCACAACGACCATGACGACTATGACGACTATGATGACTATGATGACTATGACGACAATGATGACTATGACGACCACAACGACCATGACGACTATGACGACTATGATGACTATGATGACTATGATGACAATGATGACTATGACGACCACAACGACCATGACGACTATGACGACTATGATGACTATGATGACTATGACGACAATGATGACTATGACAACCACAACGACCATGACGACTATGACGACCATGATGACTATGACGACTATGATGACTATGATGACTATGACGACAATGATGACTATGACGACCACGACGACCATGACGACTATGCCGACTATGATGACTATGATGACTATGACGACCACAACGACCATGACGACTATGACGACTATGATGACTATGATGACTATGACGACAATGATGACTATGACGACCACGACGACCATGACGACTATGACGACTATGATGACTATGATGACGATGACGACAATGATGACTATGACGACCACGACGACTATGACGACTATGACGACTATGACGACTATGATGACTATGACGACTATGACGACCATGACGACCATGATGACTATGATGACTATGATGATTATGACGACCACGACGACTATGATGACTATGGTGACTATGATGACCACGACGACCATGACGACTATGACGACTATGACAACTACAACGATTATGAAGACTATGACGACTATGACGACTATGACGACTATGACGACTACGATGGCCATGAAAACCATGACGACCAGGACGACTATGACGACTATGATGACCATGACGACCACGACGACCATGACGACTATGATGACTATGACGACCACGACGACTATGACGACTATGACGACTACAATGGCCATGAAAACCATGACGACCAGGACGACTATGATGACTATGCTAACTAGGACGACTATGAAAACTAGGACGACTATGACAACTACGACTACTAGGACGACTATGTTAACTAGGACGACTATAATGACTATGCTAACCATGACTTCTAGGACGACTATAATGACTATGCTAACCATGACGACTAGGACGACTATGATGACTATGCCAACTAGGACGACTATGATGACTATGCAGTCTTGTGACGTATTCATGTAGAGGGACAAGTCGAGCTCAACAAGGCAATTTATTCTGATTCCCGAGGCATAACAAATCAGTTGTGCCAAAACTTGAACAAAAAATGTTTGTCTCAAACAGAAAATTCAATTCACAACTTCATCCAACTTTGTCGTCATTCTCAGCTTTCTGTATCTATGATTATAATATTCGATTGTGTATTTGAGAGAGTTGTTTGGCTGTGTTTTCAGAAACTATGGTTCCAACACGTCTGGCCCTGTTTGCAGCAAGAGATGAAAACTCAAGAAGTGTTGGCAGCTGTGCTTCAGCCGATCATTCTACTCATACAAGAATGTACGAAAGAAGAATACGAGAATCTCATCCTTCCATCGTTCAGGTGAGACAAAATATGATTGAAAACAACTTTCGATTCGGAAAATGAAATGTGCATGTAGGCCTATCGTATGTGTATCTCCTGGGGTGGCATTCAGCTGGGCACAGATTCACAGAGAAACATTTAGCGCTTGACCCGTTCTAAGTCAAAACAGAGATATCACGTTCAAACTTTATCACGATTCTATCCTTATTCCCTCGTCACGAAGAATTTTGAGAGAATTTTACCGTGGTGTTGACTTTGGTCCCAACTGTCAGTGCCGATGCCGTGTGACGTCATGGTCTTTGACTGTCAACCAATGTGAGCGAAGAGCGAGATGTCAATTAGTTTTTAATAACGTGTTATAAACCTTAATTACTTGTTTCCTACAGCTAGATGATAATTAAAATCAAAATGAATGCATAAAATGTTGTATATACTTTGAAGTTTGTTGTTTTCTAATTGTTGTGAATCTTTTTGTTGTCGAGAAAGGCTCTGCATTTCATCTTCTGCCAATTAGGGCAGCTGTGAGACAAGATTCCCAAATGTGAGGTCAAGATTGAATATGAATTATGATAATCGTAATTTGGATCGTTTCTTGACTCCCAACTCTCTAAATTTTCATTTTCAATCTTCTAAATATGTTCTAATTGAATATAAGTGAGCCAAATCTCAAAAATCATCGAAATCAATTGCGAGGTGAATGTTTTATCTCCACTAAAACCAGACGGAAGCGTGATAACTTTATCACCAACTATTCTTAAAACTTTTCCTCAAACTTTTCCGTGAATACGAGTTTTTACCAAGTCTGGTGATAATTCCTGAAACTATTATGACCTACAACGGGTTAAGAGATAAGATTCGTCGTGAATCTGGGCTCAGTACTATTTGAAACAGTTCCAAGGCCCATTCTCATATGGCTCGCGGCAGGCGGTAGGCGTTCATTTTCCTGGCCAATCAGAATGGGTGGTATTCCTACCACTGGCACTTGTTGCTCTCTGCCGTCAGACATGGAATGAATTCAAGTTGAGTAATAAATGCCGGTGTAACATCAGCTAGTGTATTATTACTGATCAGTGTCAAGAATTTAACATCAGCTAGTGTATTATTACTGATCAGTGTCAAGAATTTACCATCAGCTAGTGTATTATTACTGATCAGTGTCAAGAATTTACCATCAGCTAGTGTATTATTACTGATCAGTGTCAAGAATTTACCATCAGCTAGTGTATTATTACTGATCAGTGTCAAGAATTTACCATCAGCTAGTGTATTATTACTGATCAGTGTCAAGAATTTACCATCAGCTAGTGTATTATTACTGATCAGTGTCAAGAATTTAACATCAGCTAGTGTATTATTACTGATCAGTGTCAAGAATTTAACATCAGCTAGTGTATTATTACTGATCAGTGTCAAGAATTTAACATCAGCTGGTGTATTATTACTGATCAGTGTCAAGAATTTACCATCAGCTAGTGTATTATTACTGATCAGTATTGAGAATTTGCAGTAAAGAAACGCCGTGACACCGAGGTTAAATACCCTCACTCATACAAGTAATCGGACAAGTGTTGGGGGTAAGTCGGAATATTGGTTCTAAAACAGTGCTTCTCAGATATACACTATCCCACCGAATACCCTGACGGGTGAAAACTTGGAGCCAAGTCCTGAATTATTTTAGCAACTACAAAACCATCCTGATATGGAGGGTGGGATATGGGGGAGCTGTATGCCAAGTTCAACTTATTATTCGTCAATACGGCCTGGAAAATAATGGGAAACACTCGGCTCATCGCCCCCCACGTCCCCTCGCATAACACCACCCCGAGTTGAAGTGAAGGGCGAGATGCTGAGAAGTGGGTAACTTCACGTTCCTGACACGGGGAAACGCGATATAGGTTGAGAAAATGTGTAATTCACGCATGGTCTCATGGAGACTCTATCGCGTTATTGGTTATGCAATTATCGAATTATCCACTTTTTTGAATCAAATAAATGTTGCATTCGAGGCTCGAAAGAGGGAAAAGACTGACTTCAACCTGGACATATATTTCCTCATTGAAATAGAATGAATTATCACTTCAAATGAGAACAAAAAAAAGATTGGACAAATAATTTGGAATTTTTCTTTGAATTTGGAAGTAATTCGAGTATTTTTATTTGATTCCTAAAACCCACATTACGAAATGTAACAAGATATTTGTAAGTTGGGCTCTACGAACTTATAACGTGAGGATTTCTTCAAGATAGTCTGCTACCCAATCAAATGCAGGCTCTCAATCCAAGTTCACTCAATCACTCACTACCCACTAAAATATGTCATCAAGTTGATGGGAAACCACATTTTACTGATTTTATACTATAGAAAATGAACGGGGGAGGGCAATTTTCTTGAAGGTTGAGATCAATTGGTTTTGCTAAGTATATATGCGACAGGTTGCAGCACTGAAATATCTACACGTTGCAGGTGAGATTTTGGAACGTTTGAAGTAATCCAAAGTCCGAAGATGTGGATTGATCTGACGAAATATTTCTCATTCTGGATTTCCATACATCTAAGCTAATCTCACAACGCGCATCCCGCGTTTTCCTAGTTATATTGGATTCACTATCCTTCTCAATTTTCTATCTCTGTCTTCTCATTTCGCGATTCAGTCTTCAAGTTTTCACGTTCCTCATATTGGTATCATGTGTGAATCTGTGCAAGCATGCACAAAATGAGAAAAAAAATATGAGTTGATCAATTTGTTTGGCTTATTATTTTTCATCGTATGATATTTCATGATTATTCATCGAATGCCGTCCTCGGTAGCTCAGTCAGCTGAGGCACCACTTCAAAAACTGAACCCACCGTTGTATGTGGTTTCAAGTCCCACGTATGACGTAGGCTTCTGTGAACGTTCTTTTACTCATCATCACTACATAGTTTCATAATCCTCCGTTCATTCGTACTCCCGTATAACCTGGCTGTTGATGGGGTCTTTGAGCGAGCAATAATCAATAATCCAATACCTCGTTCACACTGGGATCAATAACTCCAGTTAAGCTAACTGCAGTTAGCGTCATGGATGACACTGTTCTTAACTGAGGCAAAGTGTTCACACTGACAGCGATGAAATGGTTGTTAGTGATGTCATACACTGCCATCTTCCTGTTCGATTACTGTCGATTTTTATATTGCATATATAGATTCACAGATCTGTTGTTGATATCCAGCCATCATCTCGCCTTGTTTTTGAACAAGGCCATCTATATAATTCGAATGATGTAAATAATATATGGGACCTTGGTTTGAACCAACAATGTGACGATACGAATGATGTTGCTCTTTGCAAAGGCGGTGGATTTTGATCGCAGTTACGCTAAGGGCTTACAATAGGTAATTGAAAGTGAATAAAGATATTTCGTTAGTTACATAAATAACACTTCAATTGCCTATTGTAATACCGAGCCTAACTGAGTTATAGAAACTTAGTCGAGACATAACTATAGTTATCTACTCACCAAGTCCCGTTCATATTAATACTCGACTGACATTATCTACTTGACTGTAGTTAAATTCTGTGATGTGAACAAGGTATCACGAGGTGTTGTTGAAGGTGGATCAGGTATTATATAGCAATGAGTGGTGTGTAGTTTAAGCACGTGAAGAAAGCCTTACAATAAGTTTGCTCAATGATGCTCGATTGTTTGCATGAGTTTTTACTGAATGTTCAGCAAACATATACAAACTATATTGATGCTATGCTCACAATGTTTTTCCAATCCGACTGTATTTACTCATCGGGTTAGTTCAACAACAACTACCGATGATGTATCCATGTAGATTGTTGTCAATGCGGACAGAGTACATCGATGTATTTTATTTGCGATGAAGCTCTGTTTGCAGCGGACAGGCTGTCCCAGTGTGGTCTGAGACGAGTGATCTGATGACAGCCACAAACACAATTCCTCGACCAGAATTATCTGAGGGACAATAATGAGGATGCAATATTTATTTTCATATCAATTAAGTATTTGGGTGGTATGATAACAAATGATGAGAAGATGAACAGAAAGGCGAGTTCGCGTGTTATTAAAGCAAACGGTCTATACCAACAGATTCGGAAGTTGTTATGTAATGAAGATTTTTCCCCAAAAAATTGAAAATTGCATGTACACAACTTATTTTTCACCGATATTGACTCATGCAGCTGCTACCTGGACTTGGGGTTGAAGAGAAGGGAGCATGACAGAAGTAGCAGAAATGTAATTTATGAGAAGCATTGCAAGAGTATCAAAATTAGAAAGAAAGGGAAGCAAATTGATTAGAGCAGAGGTTAGTGTGGAACGATTATTGTTCAAGCTGGTCAGAGAGAGACTGAGTTGTTTCGGACATATGATAAGAATGGAGAGAAATAGAATACCTAGAGCAGAATACGAGAAGTCGGAAATGTGTGGAGATAAGAGAAGAGTGGGAAAACCGAGAGATTGATGGAAGTTCGTTAAAATAAATTCATTTAGTTCGGAAATTTAGTTCGGAATCACGCCAAAACTTTTTCACATTACACCAAGATAAATTAGATTATTCAGACGAAAACTGCCATGATTTTGTGATTAAATTTGAATTAATGCCAAATTTCAATAATCGGTTCTAGTGAAAAGGGTTCAGGAGTGAAAAATGTGAACTCAATGGAATCTCATTCGGATAATTATACGTGACTGTTGAATGTGAAGTTTGCTCAAATTGAGGTGGCTATTCTGTTTTGAAATCCACTTTTGAGAAATAATCAATTCGATTTAAATAGTCGGCCATCATTATTGGATTGTCAATTTCTTTCGAACATCATGAAAAATAAATTCGTTATATGATAAAAATACCTAATTGGGATAATTTTTCTATAAATTGAATGAACTTTGAATCAAATTTGGATGAATATAATGTTGTGAAATAGGCTGTGGAGAGCAGGCAGTGGGTAGTGAATATGATATCTCAATCAATGGTGAAGTCATCTTGTAATTAAATGAAACGACTGGCGAAGAGTTTACCCAAATCAATGCCTGATTTGAAAAATTGCATATATAGTCAATATGTGGAAAAAACATTTTTCACGTGTCTTATTCCTCGATTTTCACAGGAGAGACACATCTGTGTGACAATAGAAAAAAATATAACTCTGATTATTCAATATCAATGATTCAATGTTTTTATAAACTCATTCTTTATCTTGCGATTTGATCTAGAAATGTTTCAAATTTGAAATCTTGAGCACGCACTTGGAAATGGTCAAGCATCGAGCCCAAGCTTGAGCAATTAAGCTTGATCATCCCTAACAATCTGAATCAACGTTTGTAGGAGAAGCACTGGAGCAGTGGATGCTTTGCTTTGACACAGTGTTTGTGTGTGTGTGTGTTACTGGCACATGTAGCTCAGTTGCTAACGTGCCCTCTCATGTGATCCGGTAGGAAAATGACATAGCGAACCTGGTTCGATCCCCGCCACCGTCCATCCTTACATGGGTTTTTCCGTGGTTTCCCTCTGTAGTCTAGGACTCGACCGCTTGCTTCTCACTATCCTTCCCATTGCTAAAGAGACCTTCATATCATTATCTCATCATTCATACATTCGATAAGCCCGATAAGCCCGACATAAATGAATGAAACTCAGCTCAGTGCTTTGCTTTGCTCCAACTCTTGGTTTTGTTGGTCAAATGACAGACATATCTTACGTTTCCTCTCACATGAGGATTTTTCGTTGATACCATTGTGTATTGCACATAATTGCCACGTGGATATTGAAAATATCAAGATATCAATTGTGTTTTTTCTTTCATGTGAACCATATTTTGCGACGCTCATAAGCCTACTATCGCCAATAAGAGACGCCAAAGTGAATCCAAAGCCAATTACACCCTTGAAGCAGTGTTGCTATTTTTAAGTTAGGAAGTTTGATTACCTCCCTGGTGTTATACTCTCGGCACGCACCCTCATCGTTATCTACTTGTTGCACTTGTTCGAGAATACGCAATGACAGTCTTTGTGGAGTAGTGGACAATGCACTACAAAGCAACAGCCTCACGCCTACATATTCCCAAATAGTAACAAGATACTTCAAAAAACGAAGTTTTTTGAAAAATTCCCTGCGGGGCTGTGATGGTGGGGCCTTTTCTCCCCGAATCCCCCCCACTATTCATCCATTATATATATTTTATATATATTATATATTTTATCAAATTTAGTAAATATTTATCATTCAGTATTTTTTTTTTCATTTTGTTCAATGACAAACTTTACATTCGCTGTTGATGCAAATAAGTGATCATTGCTCAAAAGACTTAGTCCAGAGTGGAAGATATCAACATTCGTGTGTATCATTCACTCTCAATACCAATGCTGATAATGTTCGGATATATATCACAGAAACGGTTTCTACTTATAATGTGTTCCGGACTTTCGGAAACTGAAAGACTTTTATACACGGCGGAAAGTTATGGTCACCAACAGCGCAGCCCTGGTGTTGAAGTTCATTGGTTTTGAATAATTGAAATGGGGTGGTAAGATCACCCTTGTGGTGCCCCGTCCAAGCGATCCTACTTTTCATCGTTAGCCTTAATTGGGGAACAATGATTTTGTATCAAAATGCGATGTTTTAAAAAAAAAAGTATTCGCGAGGAACCTACCTCTTAATATAATTGATTTTCTCATATGCGTAGTTCTGAATTTCCACTAATATAACCACTGCCGCCTTGCATGAGTCTGGACTTGGCCATGACGCTGTCAAACCTCGTGATGCTCTCCCCGAAGAATTGACAGTCATCTATTAAATCTCTCAATGTTCTCGAAATCAATGTGAAACGTTATTCTGTTGAGTGATGAGTCTTGTCATATTGACGAACATTTCTATATCAAGTGTTGAACATTTGTAATAAACTGACGAAACATAGCTTGTGAATATATATACTGGTAATGAATCATTATCATTGAATGAGCGAAGCGAAGACTCAATTCCACCATACCCGAAAAAAAGTGACATTTTTTTTTTCGCACTCTACAGGTCGAACGAGAATTCAAAATCAGTTGAAAATTGGCATGCACAAGTGTCACCATCCAATTTGCTTCTGTAAAATTTTGAGGCTCAATCGGTCGAATCACTTCTGAGAAAACTCATTTTGAAGTTCTCAAAAATCTCATTGGAATAACCCGAAGGAAAATATTCGTGAAATAATTTTCATCCGAAACATTTTAAATTTTCAGGGAATTTTATTATGATGATGATACACGTTATTTCGAACTTTCACTCAAATCGGATCAGTCGTTTTGATGTAAAAAAATATATAATGTAATTTTTTTAAATCACTTGAAGCTATTATGATACCAATTGAATACAAGCCGCAGGTGTCACCACTTAAATGTGAACGATTGAAACAAAGTCTTCTTCATTTTCATAGAAATCAATAATAAAAAATGAGATGGCAGTGATGTAATGGTTTGAGTTTGGATCTCAAGGTATATATATATATTTATGATAACCAATCCAAAGATTAGTCGAAATGTTCCAGCTCATCCAACAACGCGGCAACACATAACGCGTTTGTCCAGTTATATTATAACCATTTTTATCCTAATTCCATACTTGTCTCAAATAGCTGAATGAAGACATATACTCGTTCAAATCATTAATAATCGAGAAAAAGTATCACGAAGAGTATTGAATGCTGTCAAAAAAATCATCATTTTGTCTCTTCATCATCATTATCATCATCATTATCATTGATAGATTCATGATTGTCAACAATATTATCATATTATATCGGAGAATGATGAACTCAAGTTTGTTATGAGGTATAATATTCCTCTTATATTCCTCCACCTATCCACTTATTCTCCCTCATGGTCATTGATTAAAGCAGCATGTTGTAATCGAGCTAATTTTCATTGAAGAATCAAGATTGCATTGATGACAGAATGCTTCATCAATTATATTCGCCAATAAAATCCAGATACATCATTTATCAGAATAGCTGTACATGAGAGATGCATATCTCGATTCCTAGCAGGAAACCAGTTTGTACAATACAACCAACTGTTCAAACTCTAGCAGAGATACAAAGATATGTCATTTCTTTTTTCATTCAAAAATATAATACCCCTCATAATGTATTTAACGGAGGATACCTTATACTGTGGTACATCTTATTTCACTGATAAATAATGAGGTAGCTCTTGCTAGGTAGTCTGTGAATATATAATACCTCCAAGTCGCGAACTGGATCTGGGCTAATCACCTCCCTCGAGTCCTATGTTCTCTTGTTCCTATACGTCGATTGCGAATGGCAAATAACAACTCTTCATTTAAAATCCATTGTCTTTGCCAGCGCAGAGTTCGGTTGCGTCAAGTATTTTATTCCAACATGCCATAAAAGAAGAGAAGTAAAGGAATGTATAATGAACCAAGCGTTCTGAGATGAGCGAGACATATATGGGCAATTCTATCAAATGACGTCACTCATTGTTGAAAGAAACCGACAACAATGTTCAATTTTGGAACATGAATTTTGATATTTCAACAATGTTGGAATTGACCAGTCAGAATATCTGTTAGATGAGCGTAGCGAAGTCTCCATCACACTCTTATGGGGGTTTGTCTGTGTAATTTTTTGTTTTTGTTTTTGTAAGCACTCCACAGGTCGCAGGGTATGACTGATCGACATGAAACTTTGTTGTACACGATAACTTATCCAACTTAGAACTGTATGGTTTTCAAAATGTTGAAAAATAAAATCTCTCCAAACCAGATGAAATTTTCTCTGAATGTGTATACATGGATTTTACACATTATCCATTGTGTATGCAATTTCAATCAGTCGTTTCAAAGAAAAAATTCGAAACAACTGTTCTTTATCATCAAATATATCCATGACTATCAATAAAACAATAATCAATAATTACGTTATTGATAGTCATAGAATATATCATGGAAATAATGACTGAATTAGGTTGACGAGATTCACTGCCTTCTAGATTCAATATTTGCCCTACAATGAAGTATTTGTATATGCATCAAGGTGTGAAGAATACCAGAGTCAATGAAGTGGCAAGAGTAGAACTACTTTAACGACTTATGTACCTCATTCAGATATCAAGGTGTGTAGAATACCAGAGTCGATAAAGTAGCAAGGGTAGAACTACTTCAAGGACTTTTATACCTTATTCAGATATCTCGCTCATCTTACAACGCATATTTCGCGTTTGACTAGTTGTTCATATTGAGTTTTAGCGACGCACTGTGATTAGGACCGAGATATATTGACGTTTGTTTCAATCTGAACAATAATTGAAAAGAAGTGAGTCCATTCTTCGATCTGGATTCTGCGTCTCCAACGCATGCCATGAGTATAATATGGATTCCATATTGAGAATGGCCCAGCCGACGTAGCATTACCGTTCTACTATATCCTCACCATTGTTCAGCTTGGACAGGAACTCAATATTATCATTCTCCTTGTTGATTGGCTGTTATCAATTCTGTGACGTCATGTTCTCCGCCAACCAATCAGATAGCAGCAAGATCATAACAACAGCTTGGTGCCTGCTGCTGTCGTGTGCGATTGTCAAGCTGGATACGAGTAGGATTTTACCAGCTGAAACTGACAAAACAATTACGGTTTCTATGACAATGGCGGACATTTTGAGTCGTCTGACAAGTGAGCAAGACACTACACATTCGTTTCAGAATGACAAGAATGTCTCCAAGTACAATCAGTTTATATATAATTGTGTGTATTGTTATTTGAATTTCATACGCCAACTATTCTGATTTTAGTGGAGATGATAATATGAATAAGGTTAATCGGATTGACAAAACTCAATCAGCTGATGATTATGATTATTATTGTTTGGTCAACGACCCCACTGACTACTGGTTTATATGGGGGTACGGATAAGCAGGTGATTATGGAACAGTGGGGTGATGATGAGTAGAAGGACTTTAACAAAAACCTATACCTCATGTGGGACTCGAACTCATGCCCAACGGTGAGCTCAGTTCCTGAAGCGGTGCCTCACCTGAATGAGCTACGGAGGGGGTGACTACAATAGGTTTGTGAGGATAGTTTGTTGTGTCTTATTTGGAACAGTCCTGTCTTATTTCATGAATAATAGACTGTCCACCCGTTTGAAGAGCGCGGCGCGCGCAACGCACAGCCGTGTACCTGCTGACAACTGACAAGATGTGTTGACACCAAGATGCATTGAGGGTTGCGTTTGCCCGTTCGAGATGGTTTCTTTACTTCCTATGCCTCCCATGTTGAAAATATGTCACGATTTCTGTCCGTGCATTTAGAACTCTTGACCGAGCGTAGGTATAGTAGTGATAAAAGGAACTAACTTTGTTCACAAATACACGTGTAATGACGTTCAATTTTGCTCAGTTGTCTGAAACAGTCTCGTAAGAAGTAGAACGGAGATAGTGAGGTTAAATAATTGTCTATCATTCAAACTGTTAAGTAATAAATATAGTAACACAAGTTATATTACTTGTAACTTACATCTGGACGATTCATATATGTGATCGGAATCGTGTGAGAAGTCCGCATGCCCCAAACGAATAAGTATTCATATTTTATTCAATTGCATTATCGGTAAATATTCTTTCTCTCAAACCTAGCGTATTTGTTTCTTTCCATCGCATCGTAGATGCCAACATGCACTGCATCTTGGATGCCAACATGCACTGCATCTTGGATGCCAACATGCACTGCATCTTGGATGCCAACATGCACTGCATCAAAGATGTCAATATTTGAGGTATAGAGAAGGCATCACATCGAGTTTCTACAAATTTACAAAACACCACCAGATAGAGCAGTGATCCATATTACACATAATTGTCTTCTAGATTGATACGTGTTTTCAAGATAAGTGAAGGCACCATCTCCCGGCCGCAAACAAGCCATCTATGCATCTTGATTGACACCAACATCATTGAATGAGCAAAGCGAAGACTCAATTTCACCAAACCCGAGAAAAAAGGGCCTGTTTTTATTTATCTTCTTATTTTTCGGTCAACAGGTCGAAAAAAAATTTGAAAATTAGTTGAAACTTGGCTAACACAATTTTCCTTCGTCTAATTCTAATTCGATACTGTCGAGTTTCGAGGCGCAATCGGTTGAATCAATTATTGTGCAATCATTTCATATGAGTGATTCCTGTCATCTAATTGTATATCTCATACATGGATAATCAAGCTGGATGCCAGTGTTCAATCACGTGACGTGAACAGTTGTTGATCTCTCCATCTGCTCTGGAGGAAGTGGAAGTCTTCCTGACAATTCAATTCAACCGAGGAATCAGACTGTATGATTACAATCCACTTTTGTATATTTGTTCATTAGATGAGCGTAGCGAAGTCTCCATCCAACTCGTATAGGGTTTTGTCTGTGTGTGTTTTTTTTTCTTTGTAAGCACTCCACAGGTCGTAGGATTTGACTGATCAACATGAAACTTTTTTTTTGTACAAGCAAACTTATCCAACTTATAACTGTATAGTTTTTGGTATGAATCGGTGAGACCAGTTTTTAGAAATATTATCTCAAAGTTTCTAAAAACACTATGAGAATTGGATCGGAGGGAAATGTTGGTGAATAAAACCTCTCCAACTGAGATGAAATTCTCTTTGAACGTGTATGCATAAATTTTACACATGATCGCAATTCTTTATGCAATTCTAACAAGCCGTTTTGAAGAAAAAAAATCAAAATGACTGGTTTCATTCATCAAATATTCCATAAAATGATGACAGAATTGGGTGGTCGAGATTCACTGCTTTCTAGATTTGATATTTTCCCAACATAGAAGTATTTCTCATGTGCGTCAAGGTGTTTAGAACATCAGAATGATCAGAGTAGCAAAGGTAGGACTACTTTAACGACTCTCAATATACCAGATATCTCGATCATCTTACAACGCATATGTTGCGTTTGACTAGTACTGGGTTTAACGACATACTGTTATGATGACTCGGATCTATTGGCGTCGTATACAAAATTGATGAGATGATGGGATGATGAGATGAAGGTTCTATGGGTTATTGGAAGGATAGCGGAAAGGAAGCGGTCGTGGCCTATATTGTGGCAACCATCCCGGCATTAGCCTGGACTACAGAGGGAAACCACGAAAAACCCCTGTAAAGATGGACAGTAGTGGGGATCGAACCGTTTCCGATATGCCCACTGCCTCCTAAGTCACATGAAGCAAGTGCGTTAACCACTCAGCTACATGTGCCGGCATTTTATATTTCACGTTCACGTTTATACACGTTGATCTACTCATCAACTTTCTGAATTCTCATGAGAATGTATGTAGTAAATTGAAAGCAAAAGAGAGAATTCTACTTCACCTTCAATCCTAGTATATGTTACCACTCAATGTCAGACCATAACATGTAGCTTTTCTTGCGGAGTTTATTTATAAACTTCACAACTTTTCAGCAATACAGTCTTTTAGCTTGAACCAACTTGGTAGAGAAGTTTAATTCGAGTCTCACTTTTATCCCGGATCAAGTCTTCATCCTCACCTCTCAGTGCTGGTTACGCGGTAGGGCGACGTGAGCCAAGTCACCCAATGCGTATGACGTTGCATGATTCTTCCACTTGACTCCATTCTGCGCTTGAATGATAATAGACTAGGAGAACGTCATATATGCGTTGTTGGACGAGCGGAAGGTGATAGTATGTCGACTTTTATGACCAAACATTTTTGCCCACATTCGTCAATTGGGTTACATTTGAGTTATAAATGGGTAAAAACTGCCTCGAGTGGTACCAATTCAGCACATTTCATGTTTTCTCTTCGAAATGGCTCACCCGATCGAGCTGAAAAATTTCACAGATGTGTATCATAATGTAGTCCAACTTCACGCAGAATTTCATTCTCTTTGGAAATATTTTTTTTTCTCTCTCCGTGTTATTCTAATGAGTATTTTCAAAATTTATAAAATTCATAAAAATAAAGTTTACATCCGATAGTGCCACAAAACTGTACAGATCTGAGTTGGATGAGAAATCATGATGAATAAAAGTGTGGAGTTAATAGCTGTAGCCGTTTAACATGTGGAAAACCGACAGAAAAACATAAAAAAACATAAAAACGAACACCAATTTCTTTTAGTATGTCAAATTGAATCCTCACTAAGGCTTGTCTAATCACCAGATAATCAAATCCTTGTATAGGCTTCTTCCTGATGGATAATGGCGCCAATTGGAACAGATTGTACCACGAAGCATATCATAGTGATACGGTAGTAGAATTATGAAACATACTTGACATAATTCAGCATTCGTGATGGGAGATGAATGAAATGAATATCCAAATGAGAGATGTTGAAACCACACGACTCGATTTTTGAATCGCATAATGATTTTCAGTTGGAGAATTAAAATCATCTTTTTTTCCGACCTGTTATTATTCCGACATTTTCTCCCGACCCAGTTTCACAAACCGATCATTACATGAGAATTGGATGAGCGGAAGCCGTGCTCAGAAGAGGATGAACATTCATTCCCACGGTCCGGTCGAAGGATGGCACACATTCTGTTCGTATTCACATTATATTATATTATATTATATTAAATTATATTATTATCATTGAATTATATGATATTGAATTTATCATTCATATGTTCGTATATATCATTTTTATTTATTGTATTCATTCAGTCTCTCTTGGATACTTCGTGGATATTTTGACGGTTACATGCATTTATTGATTATTGATGATTATTGTTTGCTTAACGACCCCACCAACAGTTAGGTTATACGGGAGTACAAATGAGCAGGGGATTATGAAAATATGAAGTGATGATTAGTGATAGGAAATTTACAAAAACCCATGCCTTATGCGGTATTTGAACCCACGCCCAGCGGTGACTTCAGTATCTGAAGCGGTGCCTCAGCTGACCAAGCTACCGAGGGTGGCTATGTATTCATTATGCATGTACAAAATTGATAGCAATAATAATCGATAGTGTATGGTTTCGAGGCGGAGTCTCCTGCACCTCTCATGAGGAAACCATTCATCAAATTCAAAAAGAGAACTCTCAAGAATAACCCAGTGGAGAAAATGTTGCGAGACAAATATTTTCTCTGGATGAATCCAAACTCTCAAATATACAAATGATTCATATGATTCCGATCATTTATAGAATCTCATTTCATGTGGATGATGACAATGTAAGCCAGATTTGATGGAACGATCAGAGTGATATTGACAAGATCAGATAATCGAACCAATTCAATCACCCGTGCCATAAAGTAATAAGCAACAAAGAATGGAATGTCAATATAATGACAACTCTATGACTTGACTATTCTATCCCGAATATATGGATATTGATGTCCTAGTAGTTCTACTACACACCCACACATATTCACATGGGAAGACATACACACATGGACACACACACAGAACTGGGTGATTCTATTATATGAATCGATACCCAGAGGAACTTGTCTACCGGCACAGTAGCTGAGTGGTTAGCTCACTTGCTTCGTGTAATCCGGGAGGTGAAGGGACATATCGGACCTGGTTCGATCTCCGTCACCGTCCATCTTTACAGGTTTTTTTCGTGGTTTCCCTCTATGGTCTAGGCTAATGCCGGGATGGTTCCCACAATATAGGCCACGACCGCTTCCTTCCCACTATCCTTCCCACAACCCATGAAAAAAAAATTCATCTCATCATCCCATCTTCTCATTAATCATTCATCCGATGCCAATAGATCTTAGTTATCGTTACAGTGCGTCGTTGAAACCCAATATAAATGAAGGAACTTGTCATGGAAAACCTGACCGCGAGAGAACTGAAGAGTATTGTTGACACTGACTTGTGGATCAGTATACGTGTTCACATCCATACCTGATTATCGTGAAAAGAAAAAGATGTGGGTTCTTCCCGTTCTGTGAGAAAAAAACCCCACTTCTACGCATGGAACCTGCGATTGTCCCAATGTGTGAGAAACACCCGGCTTGTTCTGGTTTTCTCGCAGTTCACGTGCGAAAGCGTCAAGGTACTTTGATAGAGACACGTCATTTCTGACGTCCGTCAATTTCAACGGATCCGTCAATCCGTCAAACTGTTGGTAGCGTTCGTACAATCACGTCATCCGGCAAATTATTTGTCACGCAGCCGTTGGTACTTCTGCATTTTGGCTGCTATTTCTGATCGGATTTTTAAGCGTCAAAAATGATTAGAATGTGGTTGAAATTGAAGATTCCATCATTTGGCTGGAACCTGCGAGTTTCTGAAGGAAGCTGGCCACTGTCAATAGATCGATATCGTACAAGCAGTTCAGACATCGAACAGGCAGTGAAATCACCCACGTGACGCCAGTCAAATTGTCGGATGTGAAAAGTTCAACTCCAACCAACTCGCAAGGTCGTCAGATCCGTCAAGTTTCTGATTGGTGCACGTGACTAAACGTACTTCCACCCGCTCACAGACGCACAGATCTGATGGACTCTATGTACTAGTCAATCGTGAAATATGCGTTGTGAGATGAGCGAGATATCTGAATTGACCATTTCCGCAATGAATGAGCCATCTAGCGGCGATCGTTTGAACTAGAACGGGATGTTATTATCCGAGCTCGAAAGTCCCATGCTTCCAATGCTATTTAGCACGTTTGATTCATATTATTGTGCGTTACAGTGGGCGAATTAAGTTATGATATGATAGTAGTTTCAACATTCATATGTTTACTATATACTGAGAGATTCAGACACTGTCAGAGTGAGTAAGATGATAGATGATGCAAGTTAAATATGTTAATGTTCTGCCTTCAACTCTGTGTATAAGAGGGCCAACTTTTTGAACAGTACTAAAACTGCCAGAATGCAATACCAGTGATCTCAGCTGCTAGGAGGCGGGACGCGCCTGCGCATTGAATAATGAAAATGGTCTATTAGGTATAATAAGAGTTCTACATTCACTACATCATCGACTCTGGTATTCTACACACTTTGTTCTACATTTGCTACTTCATATTCCCTGGTGATCTAAACACCTTGTCGAATATAGACAGGATATAGAGTTCATTCTTGTGCAAATATTGAATCTAGAAAGCAGTGGATCTTGGCAAACCAATTCTGCTATTATACATTCCCATATATTTGATGGATGAAAACACCCATTCGAATTTTTTACCAAAATGGCTGGTTCAAATTGCCCACAAAATGATGTTCATGTGTATCATTCATGTGTCAACATTCAGAGAGAATTGTATTTCTTTCGGAGAGATTTCTTTATTTCAAATTTTCTCACCCAACCTAATCTTATGGGGTTTTCAAAAACTTTGACGTGATATTTCTCAAAATATATTCAACCAATTCATTCCAAAATCTATACAGTTTCAAGTTGTGAAACCTAGAGTCTTTTCGTACAGAAAAAGTTTCATGTTGATCATTCGAACCATGCGACCTGTGCAGTGCTTACAAAATAACAAATAAAACACACAGACAAAGCTGTATAAGAGTGGAGTGGAGTCTTCGCTACGCTCATCTAATGATTGTCCTCATGTCTGATTCCAGGAGCGTGTTCTCGATCCCGAAGTCGATCCAGGCCACTG
>OZ023334.1:37158943-37163943 GCA_964007535.1 Brachyptera risi | reverse complement strand
TGTGGTCATTACATTGATTTCGCTACATATAATGAGATTACAAATGATAACCAAGATACGATACAGAAAATTAAGTGAATAATGACTGAAAACAAGTATAAAGTGTGAGTCATTCAATCTTTGAATCATAATATACCATAATGCTATTCAAATTCTTGAAAACTATTGAATATATTCCGAGTTTGAATCTGTCGGAGTTTTTTTCTTAAATGTACCAAATTCAATATCTTAACATCATCAGGTAAGCCAATATAAAGTCGTCTTCCAATATATTGAGCCAAGTCATGGCATTGAGTGGACGTTTATTTCTTTGTATGAAGTTCGTGCTTTTGTCTTCTAGCTCGTGAGAACATTCCATTACTTGTCTTTTCCATCCCACTTCGAATATTTCACATTAAATTATTCACAATTATTCACCACATTTCATGTTCATCAATCCCTCACAGAGTGCAGCACTGGTTGCTGTGACGAACGTATCAGAATACTTGGACGAAACGGCCATAAGACGGATGGTTCTACCGAAAATGAAGATTGTATTTGAAAAGAATTCGAATGACTTGAAGATTATAGGTAACGTATTATCCTGTATCGAGAAGACGCTGGATCGTCTAGACAAGTCCCAGATAATCGACGAAGTCCTGCCACTCCTGTGGGACGTCCGGCTCCAGGACCCGGAGATCACGCTCAGGGTTGTAAGTAAGTACACCGCAATCACATTTATTCAAATTTATTCGATATCGGAAATTATCTTCGCAATTTACCAATATCGAGTATTCTTGCACCTGCTTCGGGATAGTGAGGAAGTAAGGATGTCCAGTAGGTGATCCCATATTTGACGTTTATTCCACTGTTATCCCAAGCTCTGTTCTAGAAACTCTTCTCTCAATGTCAAGAGTTTGTTCCTGATATTCATATTTGGTTCAGAGATAAGATTATTATATATATATATATATATATATATATATATATATATATATATATATATATATATATATATATATATATATGGATATATATGAATATATATATATATATATATATATATATATATATATGGATATATATGAATATATATATATATATATATATATATATATATATATATATATATATATATATATATATGGATATATATGAATATATATATATATATATATATATATATATATATATATATATATGGATATATATGAATATATATATATATATATATATATATATATATATATATATATATATATATATATATATATATATATATATATATATATATATATATATATGGATATATATGAATATATATATATATATATATATATATATGGATATATATGAATATATATATCTATATATCTATATATATATATCTATATATATATATATATATATACATATATATATATATATATATATATATATATATATATATATGGATATATATGAATATATATATATATGGATATATATATATATATATATATATATATATATATATATATATATATATATATATATATATATATATATATATATATATATATATGTATGAATTTGTATAAGGAATATTCATAATACAACCGACTCAAATAACTGTCGTATACTTTTGGATGAATGTATGAGTAAAAAAACGTGTAGTCGTGAGTCAGGTATACCAGTGGAATGAACATCCCCCCCTCCCCCCCAACTTTTCCACACGCACACATGTATTGAGACATCTCACTCGACCACTCTCACGATGATTAAACAAACAGCAGATATTTCTGAATGAATGTGGACAACGCGGCGCATGTGCAATGCTGCAAACCCCCATGAGACGCAACTCTGTGCATTACATGATCGGATTCTGTTTCCACATGTGGATCGGGACACGCTCGAATGCACTTGCAGGATGAATAACATCGTGCAGTCCGCAGAGACGGTGAATAATATCTAACTTGCATCAATCCGTAGTTCTTGTCGTGGAATGATGAGACTGGGTTGTATCAGATATCTATAGGATTGTATTTACTCAACAAGTTTCACATCTCACATCTTTGAGCAAATTTGAACAATCTTGAGACAGGTGAACTCGCCCCCCTCTCTCTATCTCTCTTTCTCTCCCTCGCTCTCTCTCCCTCTCTCTTCCTCTTTCTCTCTCTGTCTCTCCCCATATATATATATTCATATATATATATATATATATGAATATATATATATATATATATATATATATATATATATATATATATATATATATATATATATATATATATATTTCATATATCTGATAATATGTACGCAGCGTTTCTGGGTCTCATGTCACATTCACTCGAATGGTAGAGGGACCTTTTCTTCTACCATGTATTCCTGTTCTCAATTCAACACTTGCAAAGTCAATATATTGACTTTGCAAGTGTTCAATATCTCATATCCTCCAGAATTCATGCTTCGTACAGGAGACATCATGAGCACGTATCGATATCATGAAGTATCAAGTTGATTGAGATTTTTTTTCATTTTCATGTTGAGTATTCAATTCACCTCTTTCTGGATCATAATGGCCATACAGCCGAAAACATGTTATATGGGACAGTATGTCTGATTTATATGTTCCACCCCACTTGCTTCTTGCTTGATGATTCGTCTTTAATGTACTCCATTCAGTGAGTCATAAACCAAGGAGAGTTTCGCGAAATCAAGTCTTGAATCATCCTAATTGCGAATTATCTCCGAAATGAAGTGAACGAAACACTCGCAACAGTGGATGTCTCAAGAAGAACTCACACTACTCATTGAAAGTTGAATAATGAGCACAAATGACTGATTTTATTCACCAAAATCGAGATGCATGATATTCATATGGACTTTGGAAGAGAATCAATTCAGACGAGAGTGGCGTAATTCTCATGTGGTTCGAGTGTATACTGATGCCAAATTGGATACCGAATCTACAGTACGGAAAACTGTGATTGAAAGTGAAAATGTTCACCCAAAGTTCATATTTTTTCAATTTCATATCAATATAATCTGACTTCTCTATTCCAATTCTGTATGATCTCTCGTTAATGGAGCTGAAAAAAGAATGTATCACTTATCTGTTGTTCCGAATTCACGAATTCTGATTGCTGGGACTGATTATTCAAACTGATGCTTGTAATTAGAGTGGAAATTTGGTCAAATTCCAAAGTCAGTGACAATAATAGTGAAATGCGAAAATCGTAGTTGATTCCTCATCTCCCAACTCCTGGGCAAGCTGCAGGGGACTGGGGAAGAGATTTGTCAACTCCGCGCGGGACGCCATATCTTCCAAATGTTTGGTCAAAAAATGTCGTAAACTCACCACTTGGTCAACGAGACGACAGAACTTTCGACTCGAGTTGTTTCCTAACCGATGTAATGCAGTCTAGCACACGTGCTCAAACATCTGATCTGAATTCTGGACCAGAAATTGCGTCCATGCGCGAGATATTTCATTAGCTGATAGAAAAATGTCACCAAGTTGACCATGCACTCTTCTCCCCAGAAAAGCCTCTCCACCAATTCTGAATTGAGTCCAAATCTCAAAATCTTGATTCTCTGTGGTGGTGACATCCTCCTCCTTGCATGACGTCATTTAGCATACGTCACAGAATCAGGCCTCAGGGGTATATGGGAAGTACTTCACAGCGAGATCTTTTCCGAGAGGGTCAGTCGGTTCCAGAAGCTGGAATCGTAGTAGAAGAAATTTCACACGTGGCGACCAAATAGCCCGATATCAAATACCCCTTCCATGTTTTCAGTTCACTCTCAACACAAATACTGGTTGAAGCAGGATATACAGATGAACGGTTCATTCCCATGATGAGTTCTGGATTTTTCTGTTGGAAGTGGAAGACTTTTCCGCGGCGAGAAATTAAGGTCTCTGAAAGCGCATTTCTGATATCAGAGGTCATTATTTTGAATCTGGAGTAGATCAACATGATTATCTAAATTTGATGAGAAGAACATCTCGAACTATTGGAACATTCAAGAGATAACGTTCCTTGATCGTTGTATAAACTCACACTCCACCTTTTTCGGAAAACGATGACTGTTCGTCAAGATTTCGAAGATGAGAAATATGTTTCACTTTCGAATTGTCATCTTTTGTGGACAAATTCGCTGTGTGTTTGTGTCCGTTCTCACAGAGAACTATTCAATCCAGAAAATCTAAATCTCTAATCAACCTGACATTTAGTAACATATTGGATGTTTTCATCAGAAAAACAAACAATATGTGGTACAAGATAAGAAAATTTCCTAATGAAATGTACATGGACGATATACAGACTATGTATCACATCATAGTCAAAATCAGTTGATTCTGGAAAAACTGTGTCACAAAGCATTCGTTCTTCCAAATGCATATTTGAATCATCACACGATTATTTGGTTCAACTCAATGCTATTTCTCATATATTTCTGAATAATGTTGAATGAGTAGGGTAAAGTTGGCTGATTTGATTCATTGTTAAACTCTGAAATATCGTGTATCATTCATTCTCAAGAATTTTATCAAAATTTGAATAGATTCGAATGAGATTGCCCTGAATCTCTCATGGTTATTCTGATGAACATTTTTGAGATCTCAAGATTATTTCCTCATGTAAAGCTTCGCTGATTGCGCCTCAGAAATAACACACTATCGAGTTAGATAATGACGTATTTGATTTCCAAGATTGATGAAGATTTGTGTTCTCGTTTGACCCGTTAGCTTCATGTCTCATCTCCGCTCACACTGCTCGAGTGCTTTGCTTGCAGATATCTACAGACTGATGCTGAGTGACAAGAAGTACGGACTGTCCGTGAGCCTGATGGCCACACGAGTGATGCCTTCTCTGCTGCCCCAGACCGTCAACCCGTCTCTCAACCTGGAGCAGTTCACCAGTCTGCTGGAGGTGCTGCAAGAAATGCTGGACCAGATAGATAGGTGACAAGAATATGTTATTCGAATAGTTTTTATTCTTTTATTTTATTCAATCCGGAGATTTGTACATTGCACA